>JAPDDO010000285.1:0-67500 GCA_027422415.1 Schizothorax lantsangensis
ATGACAGGCAGAACATGTAAAAGGCGCATTAGACAAACATATCAGTATTATAGGCAAAAATTTTTTTATTAAACCGCCAAATATTTGTTCATTGCCTAATTTTAAACATTTTCTCTTATACCTAACAATCAGCACTTGTCACTTTTAAATGAAAATATAAGAACTATGATTATTTTCAGCTTTCATTGCCCTTGATTTGCAGTGTAACACCTTGCACGTGTGCACACAAAAGTAATTTTACTCCTAAGAAAAAACAACAACAACCATTAAACATAGATCATCATTGCAGTGATGGCTAAAATGATGATGCACTTTTACAAAGCTAACCATTTAATTTGACACGTCATAGAGTTAAACCAGTATAAAAATAGGGAAGTTTCTGATTTGTGCTTACTCCAGTGCCTTTGTTAAAATAATGCAACAGGATAGGCTGCCTGACTGTTACTGTGGTCCAAAGTGTGTTGCATATAATTGTGTTCATAGTCATATCTTTATGAAATGTTCCCTAATAAAACTGTTTTACATTGTTTGGGTTTTCAAAGCAAAAAGTAAAATTTAAATATGTAATTTCTGCCTTTTTTGGCTCCTGAAGTCATTGGATAATACAACAATCAATGTGTTAATTTAGTTTAATGTTAATTTAATTATCATGTTCTTGCAGTCAAAATCATAAAACAAATATAAGAGTTGGCTACTTACATTTTTTGTAGCTTTAGCGGTGACCTTTTGATTGTTATAAACAGAGAACTTACACAATAAAGAAAAAGTACATGTGAATAACGATATTAATGATACGTTCATTTTGTGCCCCATTTTCCTGTCAGTAAAGAATTAGTTAGAATTCATTCATTTATTCAAACCAATACAAGAAATTCTGCTTTTGCAAAATACACACATGCAAAGAAAACCATTTGATCCATCTACATGCACCAACAAGTTAACAATAAGCTATCAAGTTTAGCCCTGTGCTATTTAGACACTGCCAGCTCTGTGTCTGCAGGGCCAGGCATCCAGACTTCCCAGTTGTGGAATGTCACAAACTTCTAAAGTGAAACAGTAGAGAATAATGTGTGTGTGTTGTGAATTTTAAGTAGATGGTCTAAAAGTGAAGTGGCGTGATGATACAGGAGGTCACAGGGCCTGGTTTGGGGTTATCATGCTCGGTTTCACTTTAATGGGTCCTCTGAGTTTTTTTTTTTTTCCACTGATGGAAAGTCTCCATCTCGCCCTTCATCCAGCTTCTCGATAGCTTCTTAATTAGAGGGACAGGTAACACTATACCCTGAATCACAAGACCCTTTGTCCACAAAAACACGCTATCCACTTCTAATCTGTTTAATCCCTAAGAATCTTCAGGATCTGATTTGTTGTGCTCTAGTAAACAAGGGCTAAATTGTTTGACGTGAGGCAGAACTGAACAATGGCACGCCTGAACTACTGGCAATACAACAGCCTGAACATGAACACAGTGTTTCAGGGAGATGCTACAGGTGTAAATATAAACCACACCAACACACTATGCATTTGCTATGAATAATTTACATGATTTGTTTTTAATTAAAAATGTGATTACTAATTGAATTATTGGATTTGACATCATAAAACAAAAATGTGAAAGATAGCACACAAAAATATCACACTGGCCAGTGAAAATAATAAATTAATGCATAAAATGTATAAAATTATAACATTTAAAACACTGACATACTTCATAGCTCAAAAGACTGGTTTAATGTATCCCTCTGTGGTTTTATTGTAATCTCATGTTTGTCCATCAGCTATTAAAAAAATTAATAAATATACCTTTGCTGAAATATAGCCCCCATGACAACGTCCTCATTTGACAACTAGCTGTATAGGCTACCATATAAAGTGTTGAATCAATCATACAACCAGTATAAACAAGCCTAGACAGAAACCAATTTAAGCCTGTATGTAATATTTAAGTAAATATGATAGAATATTTGTATATTATTGATGTACCAACTCACAAGTGTACTTAAAGATTGTAAGCAGCATAACATTCAGTGACGCATCTTTAGATAAAACCTGCTGTCTGTCTCTCGCTGGCTTGGCCTGAGACCAGTGCTTACATTTCATAGTTTCCGATAACATCTTAAGATGCACAGTGTGCCCAGTGTTGGCTCAACTGTGCTTTGGTTTATGTAAATGTGCATTCCTGTTTTGGTCCAGTTTAATCTGTTGGGGCAGATGCTGAAGGCCACACCCCTCTGAGACGAATGCTGTGGCTGCTGATGCTGCTGCGGGAGGGGCTTAATTCTCAGGTGAAGTACAAAGCAGCAGGACTCCGAGCTCAGAGCTGAGATCAGACATGGGGCCACACAGACAGATGATACTAATGCTGCTCGTCCTGGCATTTGTGACCTACATCTGTGAAGCAGGTATGAGAAGCTTGTGCTGCTGACTTTTTCTTTTTCATTCATTCATTCATTCATTGATAATGAATTGACAGTTTTTTTCATTAATAATGGTAGTTTTTTATATATATATATTTTATACAATTATATTGCAATATTATATGTATATTAAGTATATCTATTCATGTATATTAATAATAAAACATTATGAATGTATATTAAATTAGATTTATTATTTATATTAAATTATTGAATATTATATTTTAACATTTTTGCAGAATATTAATCTATTAACCATACCATTTAATCTGTTGCTTTCAATAATTGTTATTAACAATCTTATTAAACTAATTATGATTAATGGTACTGAGGAAAAAGACAACATACACAGTTAGCTTTTTAATTATCAGTAGAATAATAAGTGAAAAAGATTTTTCAGAATTTTTTAATATGCAACTAAACTCCATATGTCTAGTTCCCTATGATAAACTGATTATTTATTTACTTACTTACTTATTTTAGCACTTCTCCGAAGTCTTCTGCAGTGGACTTTTTGAAGTCTGGGCGAGAGAGGCGGGCAGTGAGATGTCAACAAGGAGGCTGTAGCTCTCAAGACAGTGAGGCAGAAGAACTACTTGAGGCCAACTCAGATTACGTGAGTTGAGTACAAATGTACAAAAGCCCACAGCAGCTATCTTGGACAGTATTTAACATCACTTCATATATAAGCCTTTTAAAAGTATAATAAAGGTGTGTATATTTAAGTTATAAATAATCTTATATATCTGATATATAATGTAAGCTCATTTTTGTTGCATATCTAACTGAAAAGCACCTCATGAAACTGCTGATCTATTTTCTTTTATCAGGAGCAGGACAACTCAAAGATGTTCTTTAATGGTGGATCACAAGTGGAGGTGCACACGGTAAGACTCCAATCTGTCATGCAAGACACAGTGCACTATAAATAAAGAAATACTTTGAATTATGTTTATTTTCCGTACCCAGTTGTTAAATATACTTAATTCAAGATGTTCTTTTAAAAGAAGTCTTAAAATCTAAATTCATCAAACTATAAGGATGTTTAGATATTTTGGGAAACAAGACGAAATGCTTAATAAGAATATTATTGCTGTGTGCTGCATAATGTGTGATATTTTACTGTAATATTCTAAAAATATGCACTTGACTATTTACTGTGACTGATATTATTTGCTATATGTAATCACTACAGTTCCATTAGAATGGACAATGTCCCCTGGAAGAAAGACAGTACTGTATTTCCAGTGCTTGCTTACATGTCTCAATTACTAACATGTAAAGTGGAATGTAACACAATCCATCCATTGTGGGGCTTCTCTGAACTTCTTCCTTTTCTCTTTGCCCACCTCTCAGAGGCCTGACGGTGAGCCACAGGGAGAGGGCTCAGGTATGTAGCCCTGCGGCTCATGGCCTCAGGGCTGTGTGAGAGTCCACATAGTGGGAAAGACAAAGAAAGCCTGGGGGAAACTCCACTCTACTGCATCAATGGATGCAAGCACAGGTGCTCAGAAAATGGAATAATGTCAGATACTATAATAATATCATAGAATGTGTATAGAGAATAGAGTCCTGAAGTGTTTTGGATGCTGAATTTTGCATATTTATAAAGTCACACTGAAAATTATTCAGTCTGAGATGGATACGTTTCTCATGTAATTCTAACATAGATGGTGATGCCAACTTTGGTGCTTTTTAAGGAATGCTGCTGAAAGCCTTTACCTGTTGTACAACCTGTTATGACACTATAGTCATGGTGCTAAATTGACATTATTCATTTTAGAGAACAGTGTTTAGATACTGCACAAATATAAAGAATAAACCTCAATGTACACAATATACCTTCAATATCAAAAGTTGAAAGGTACCTCAATGCTACCATGTTACATACAACTTATATTCAAATGCGAAAAAAAGTATCTGCTACATAACCACAAACTATCTTTTAATTTCCTTTACAAAAACATTGCCATAAAAATACATGAAAAATTACATAAAAATCATTTTAATGTCATGGTATAAGAATATGATAATCATTCAGTACCATGATACATGTCATAGTACCAAGGTATTGCAATCTAATACACGCATGTTTAGGTCAGTGTTGTTGATAATGTCAAAACACATACAACACAACCTTTAGTATTAGTGATAATGGTTTTCTTACAGTGTAGAGAATAAAATCAATGCTGACTATTTTTTACCAGATTTCTTTTCCTAAATCTGCTTTCTGTTGATTTATTTTTCATGCAGATGATATACGATGTCCTATTGTAATGAAAATAAAGATGAACTGCTTATATTCTCCTGCTATCCTCATTTTAATATCTACACAGGCTCAATATAAAAGTTAGCTGAAATGCTAACACCAGTAAACAGCTCATGTTTTTGCCTGAATATTTAATTCTAAAAACAGTATCAAATGTATTATGTAGCAGTAATGTAAACTTTGATATAACTTTAATATTAACTTTGTTTCTGCTGTCACCTGCTGGCTGTAATTCACATGGCACCACCGCAATACCATTGCAATGCCATGCTAATTGCCATTTTTGGTATCTTTATCTGCTCTATGTGACAAACGTGGATACTTTCTTCTTGTACCCGAGCAGGAATTTTTTAAGGATGTCGACAGGTAAAGCTTTTCGTTCACAGGAACACCTTAGAGAACCTCAGCACACCTGACACCACGTCCTGTGACTGTGTGTGGCGTCCCTGGCGGCAGGTTGCTAGGCGATGCCAGGCATGTAAACATGGTGAGGTGTCAGCTATACCGTGGGAGACAGAAACAAAAGGCAGGAGGGCAAGCCAGGGCCAATTGAATGAATTTCAGGAGGAAATGGAACACCCTGGAGCCCCACAATAAAAGAGCAATACAAACTATGCGCAGAAATTTATGTATGCTAACCTTCTGCCAAATTACACAAATGCTGAAATATGACATGCTAAAAGGGAAAATTGAGTATATACTGTAACAGATGTGGGTTGTTAGGTCTATTTGAAGAAACAGAAACAAAAAAAAAGTTTGTAAGAATAGTTTTATGATACAAAAGCAATATTCTGACATTTTAAAGTGAATTACGAAATAAGAAACAATGCAAAACCTGAAATAAAAATATTAATCCACCTGGATGCTATTTGTTCCAAATAAATGGCCCATGAAGGTACAGCTTTCCAAGACATAGCTGTTGTCAGGATTCTGGACTCTGGGTTCTTTGTTTTTTCCCCTGTCTTTCCTGTTTTTCCTTATTTGGTTTTCCTGTCCTTGTTTCCTTTAATTAGTTAATCATCGTTTATTCTAGTCACCTGTGTTACATTAATCATCTCGTTTACTCCTTTGTTCCTGTTCCTTTATAAGCCTTCAGTTTTGTTCTAGCCTTCGTTGAGTCTTAGAGTATGTTGGTTTATGCTGTATGTTGTACCATTGACTTAATTTCTATTATTAAAGATCCTACTTACCCTGAATCCTTCGTCTTCCCGGATCAGCTAACCATTACAGCTGTTGCCTTTCCAAAACATAAGCACACTACAATGTTTGACAGATGTTTGTAAATCCACCATGTTAGGTATGCTAGTCTGTTTTAAACCAACCACATGGTACCATTTTCCATAATCTAGTTTATTGCTCTTATAAATATAATAAAAAATATTTTACTTGCAGTAAAATTTTTGACATCAAGAAAGTTTAGACATTTTTACATTTAAATTACAGAATCCCTAATTTAGTTTTTCCTTATTCTAGTTTATTGCTCTTATAAATATATTTTTACATGCAGTAAAATTTTTGATAACAAGAACATTGACAAATAGACGTTTTTACATAAATTACACTAGTTCACTAGTTCACACTGGTTCCATGCTAGTCTGTTTTAAACCTATATTAAAATATTGTTTAAAATTTTGTGCTTGCATGATGTGTAATATATTCTCTCTCTCTCTCTCTCTCTCTCTCTCTCTCTCTCTCTCGCTCTCCCTCTCCCTCTATCTATCTATATATATATACATTGGACTACAACACATACAACACATTTTTTATAATAAAAACTGATTTTTGTACTTGTCTTCATTTTTGGGATTTTTTTATGCACCTCAGATTTTGAGTAATCATTGCCAAAATGATCCACAAGTAATTTTTTTTTTTTTCTTCCTCAATCAAAGTCTGATGTGCATATATTCAGATCAATGAGGCCTCTGACCAATCTTTTTTTTTGTTTTTAATAAATACAAAACTTTTGCTGATTAAAAGAAAACAAGTTGACAAAAAGACTGAGCCTGATATTTGGTGATAGTGTAGTATAATGAGAAATCTACAATCAATTTTAATAAGCTATGTCATTTTTGACCAGAAACACCAAATTAGGTAAATAATTTTTAGCATGGTACAAGGGTTAAATAATAGTATAGTAATAGTCCTCTGCAGTATGTTGTAAGCAGAATGACAGCTTTCTATCTTGAAAGTCTAAATAAACCAGACTTTTTGGTTGGTGTAACAAACATTTATGCAGTATGCCATGTGTTAGAATGATACTGATATTTTTTTTTTTTTTTTAACATTATCTTATATTTCAGTTAGGTTGACATAATGGTTAAACACCTACAGGTGGCAGTAAAGCTCAGGATAAACACTAACACATAATTCCACATTCTTAGTCCACAAATACAATGAGTCATTTTCTAAATTAGATCTTTTTGCAATTGAAAACAAATGTGCTGACATTTTGTGCAGATAATTTGAGATGATGTTGGTTCCTTCAGCCTGGAGTTAGACTGTGCATTCAAACAGAAATAAAAGCATCACAGCAGTGTGTATATCTGCAGCTAGATCCTATGAATGTGCCGTGTGGCTGATCAAAGTCTGGGTATCTTGGTCCAGCGTGAATGTCTATTTTGTGCATTAGATCTGAGCTTCAGGAATCTAAATCCCTTTCAAGCCTGAGCAGATTGGATTAGACATGAACAAACGATGGATTTACCATCGTGATACAAGAGTTAACAGTGGATTATCCAAAAACTATTATTTGGCCTTGGCTTTATGCTCAATTTTTCATTTTTAGCACAAAGATTAATTTTTATTTTCATCCAGATAGACAAGTAAGTCAATCAAAACACTGAAGGTCATCTTGTAAAACACCTTTACTTCCTTTACTTCCTACAGTTGCTGTTTCTCAAAATATACTAAGCAGCCTAGAAACACATCATAGGTGAATAAAAAAAGACCAGAATTTGTGGAAATATCACATGCATTCTTCATTCAGAAATTCAACAATAATGTTGGTACAGATTGGCACAGTCTAATAGAAGAAGGAATTACATATTTGAAACCTTTTGGAAAGTTAAAAACATCTACACCTCCTCAAAGCGTTCCTGCAAGCACAGACCTTAGTAAGCCCTAATGGAGTAATTTAGAAATGTGATTCCTCTGGGTTTGTGCTGTCCTGTAGAGTGATAAATGTTCTGCATGTCATTACATGTCATGCATTAATGATTTGCTTGAGGGTACGCTTACCTGTCAGATATTTATTCTTAACCTTAAACCTCATGTAATGAGAAAATGGTTCATTATCCTTATTTCTGCAAGTAAACAAAGGACTTAAATTTGTGTCAGGACATAGCTATTTCATACATAAACAAATTGCTCCAAAAATCCTCTTTGGAGTTGGTCAAATCTTGAACTGTACACCAAGATATGTACAAAAATACACTTAAAAATCAAAATTGCATTTGTTTAAAACAAACAAACAAACAAACAAAAAAAAACATATTGAATAAGAAGTTTTTTAATTTATTAAAACATTTTTTATCTATTTTATTAACGATATATAAAACCGATTATAAAATATTGTAATGCTGTAAATAATTTTTAAGACAATGATTTTTCAGTTGTATGGTATGGATATTTTTCCAACTGATCTGACTAAACTACTTCAGGCTCATATAATGAATACACTAGTCAACATTTCAAGTGGATCAAAACCTTTCATCAAAGTTGTCTTAAAACCTAAAACCAAACTGTGTTCTTGTCTTAGGACAACTTTGATTAACTTTTTTGATCCACTTCAAATGTTGACTAGTGTATACATAAGATATTTTATGTTGTGGATGTGCTTCTCATAGCTATTTTTAGTCAATCAATATCTAATTGAACTGACAGCGATACCGACGCCAATACTTAGAAAACAGATTAGGTATTTATATATATATAATATATATATATATATATATATATATATATATATATATATATACATACAGGTGCATCTCAATAAATTAGAATGTCGTGAAAAAGTTCATTTTTTCTTGTAACTTATTTCAAAAAGTGAAACTTTCATATATTTTAGATTCATTACATGTAAAGTAAAACATTTCAAAAGTTTTTTATGTTTTAATTTTGATGATTAGAGCTTACAGCTCATGAAAGTCAAAAACCAGTATCTCAAAATATTAGAATATTTACATTTGAGTTTCAATAAATGACCATCCATACAGTATAAATTCTGGGTATCTCTTGTTCTTTGAAACCACAATAATGGAGAAGACTGCTGACTTGGCAGTGATCCAGAAGACGAACATTGACACCCTCCACAAAGAGGGTAAGTCACAGAGGGTCATTACTGAAAGGTGTGGCTGTTTACAGAGTGCTGTATCAAAGCATATTAAATGCAAAGTTGACTGGAAGGAAGAATTTGTGTAGGAAAAGGTGCACAAGCAACAGGGATGACCGCAAGCTTGAGAATACAGTCAAGCAAAGCTGATTCAAACACTTGGGAGAGCTTCACAAGGAGTGGACTGAAGCTGGAGTCAGTGCATCAAGAGTCACCACGCTCAGACATCTTCAGGAAAAGGGCTACCAAGCCACTTCTAAACCAGAGACAACGTCAGAAGCATCTTACCTGGACTGTGGAGAAAAAGAAATGGACTGTTGCTCAGTGGTCCAAAGTCCTCTTTTCAGATGAAAGTAAATTTTGCATTTCATTTGGAAATCAAGGTCCCAGAGTCTGGAGGAAGAGAGGAGAGGCACATAATCCATGTTGCTTGAAGTCCAGTGTGAAGTTTCCACAGTCAGTGATGATTTGGGCTGCCATGTCATCTGCTGGTGTTGGTCCACTGTGTTTTCTGAAGTCCACAGTCAACGCAGCCATCTACCAGGAAATTTTAGAGCACTTCATGCTTCCTTCTGCTGACAAGCTTTATGGAGATGCTGATTTCATTTTCCAGCAGGACTTGGCACCTGCCCACACTGCCAAAGGTTCAATGACCATGGTGTTACTGTGCTTGATTGGCCAGCAAACTCGCCTGACCTGAACCCCATAGAGAATCTATGAGGTATTGTCAAGAGGAAGATGAGAGACACCAGACTCAACAATGCAGATGAGCTGAAGGCCACTGTCAAAGAAACCTGGGCTTCCATACCACCTCAGCAGTGCCACAAACTGATCACCTCCATGCCACGCCGAATTGAGGCAGTAATTAAAGCAAAAGGAGCCCCTACCAAGTATTGAGTACATATACAGTAAATTGACATACTTTCCAGAAGGCCAACAATTCACTAAAAAAAATGTTTTATTGGTCTTATGAAGTATTCTAATTTGTTGAGATTGGTGGGTTTTTGTTAAATGTGAGCCTAAATCATCACAATTAAAAGAACCAAAGACTTAAACTACTTCAGTCTGTGTGCATTGAATTTATTTAATACACGAGTTTCACAATTTGAGTTGAATTACTGAAATAAATGAACTTTTCCACGACATTCTAATTTATTGAGATGCACCTGTATATATATATATATATATGGGGGGAACAGAAAATGTGCAATATCCTTTGACAAAACTCTCAGTACATTTTGAAACTGACATGTCTTTTAGCCAAAGTGTTCATGATTATTTGCAATGATATGAGGATAATCTGAAAATGGCCAAATATTGAAAGATTTATTGGTCTGGCTAACATATCAGTGTCTGTCACTATTTGTTTCCTCACAGCAAAGCCAAACTGGAAACAAAATTAGTTAAAGATGTGGAAACCTCATATGCATGACATAAGGGCTGAGTATGTGTTTAATCTGGTAACATTTTATAATAACTGTAGTATGAATATAAATGAATGGTTTCATAACATTTCTTGGCTTTACATTAAGAATATTTCCAGTTCATTTTGTGGTGGAAATTATTTAATATGGACATTATTTAATGTAACATGTTTAATCATAATAAAGTGACACCAAGTGACAGAAGATCATGTTGCTGTATTGAAAACTCGGTGTTACTTTGTTAATAATAATAATAATAATAATAATAATTATAATATAATAATAATAATAATACTTGTTTTTCACTGATTTCTTGGAGCGCACATTGCTCAGGCATGAAATGAAAGCAGAACTGAAGCTCTTGCGATTGTTTTCTGCTGCAGATGTAATACAAGCTGAGCGTCACTAAAATGTTCTTCATTAACTGCGCAGCGTAATGCGCAGAGCGCACAGGGAAGAATGGAAAGGAATAAGACCTATAGATCAATCTAAATTCACAGATATGAATTATACACAAAGTAGAGAAAAACTATTTTAAACTGTCTTTAATATCAACGCGTATCTTTTACTGCATTTGAGAGTTTGGATATTACTTGTCTGCATTTTACGCGGACCTGGATGAGTCTTTTTTTCTAGAGGAATATCAGAGTGAACCGCGCGGAATTGCTTTTAATTTAGGCAGTTTGCACGAGTAAGTTAAGGTTGCATATCATGGGCACTCTACTGGCATTAATATTAGCGCTCTCCCTGAGCGCATCATGGGGATGCCAACTGCCCCACGACTGGAGACCTCAGACGGAAGCGTGCCGCGCAGAGCTGGCGGAGATAATAGTCTTTGCCAAGGTGCTCGCTCTCCATAAGGAGTCTTACAGCGTGTACAACTACCTGCCGTGGCAGTACGACACGGATCTATTCTTCTCCGCGGAGATCGAGCTGCTATGCGATCAGGCATGGGGCAGCATGCTGGAAGTGCCAGCCGGGTCCAGGTTCAATGTCAGCGGGTTGGGATATTTCCCATGCTACACGTACAGTGTCATGGAGAACAACTCATACTATTTATTTTTAAGGTAAGCTTAAATAGCAGTAAGGATTTGCTCATGCTGAAGGTGCACTTAGTAATATTTTGCTTTAAAAATAATAATAAGGTTAAAAAAAAGCTAAATAAAATAAAGAATCGGACTAAGATGAAGAGCTGAAGATTCCATACATAACATTAACATAACACACTTATATATACTCACATTCTGTGCGCACGCACACACACACACACACACACACACACACGCACACACACACACACACACAACACACACACACACACACACACACACACAAACAACTAATAAACAGGTTTAGTGTGAAGTGATAGTAGTAAAAATACTTTAAAGTTTAACTTATAAAGTTTAACATGAGTCTGAGTCACCACTATTTGAGAGCACTTATATATCACATCAGTTGGCTTATTAAGGATGACATTTTAGATCATAGAATGTTTGTGGGATTTGTAGTTGTTCATTTTGAATTAACAAAAGTTGTTTTTTGACATTGGCATGGAACTTGACATGAGCTGCAAACATTCATTTCCCATGAGCATAGGAGCTCACTATCAGAACACTGGCTTAGCTACAACTGTGCACAACTGTCTGACATCTGTGCTTGTTGTCATCTTAGAACTTAAGCTTCTATTTGCCCTTGGTTGGGTTACGTTAATGCATGGTCTGCCAGGGATATTCACAAAGAATGAATACTCTGCCAAACAACCAAGATCTCCCTCTATTTTCTTTCATAATGAATGGAAAATGGTTAACCTTGTGTATAATGATCATGAATCCTGTGTAAAATCATCAAAACATTTGTCAAACTTAATTAGCTCTGGCTTGTCTTTGTTTCTGTGTTTATAGTGGGGATGAAATCACATTTTCAGATGAACTTACAAAGGATGAGGTAGTTAACAAACAATAGAAGTACAGCCCATTTGGATAGAGATTATTCAGTATATGTTTCAATATTGTTGTGATTTCACTTTTTCTCAAAGACACACTTTTGAAGTGATTCATAGTAATAGCGTAATGCTTAAATCTCTTGACCTTTTTTTTTTTTTACTTGCATTTCCTGTCTCACTCTATGGTCTTGATCAGTTAAACTGAAGAATGTTTAACCCCCTCATAGAGTGCTGTACTGGATTTATCACACTCAGCACTTTTCTGACCAAGTCGTTTACTGTGATAGGCAGCACCTCACATGCATAATGTAAACTGTTAACCTGTTTTACCAAAGTAATCTTGCTTGTTGGGACCATGAAACAGCTGTAACTAATAGTTTACGAAACTTTACATAAACAATATACACAGAGAAAACCTGCAGGCATATGAGGTTGGTTCTTGAACTATGGGCACTTTTGGTCTTATGCTTTTTTGAAATTAAACTCTCTTTAAAAATACTTTTGAAACTCAGTAGTTTCTTTAATTTGTCTATTAAAATGTCAGTAAAACAGTGAATGTGGACAGGGAAGTACTATTGTTTTTGGTTATTTTCATAGCTAGCATTACATGTATCATGAACACTCACCTTTAAATAATATTTTCACACATTGTCCTTAATTTAAAATTGAAGAAAAAAAAATGACACAATAATTTGTCGGTCATGGTGAAAAAATACACCACAGCTGAATGCCAGTGAAAGTGCATATAAGTCATTTTTTGCATGGTGATTACTGAAATAGTTTATGATTAATGCACTGTTTGCTTGGATTATTTATTTATTTAAATAATTATTATTATTTTTTTTATAGTTTTATCCAATAACACTAATAAGTATACAACAACATATGGCAAAGTGTCTTTTTCTTCTTCTTCTTCTTCTTCCTCTTCTTCTTCTTTTTCTTCTTCTTCTTCAACTACATGTGACTATAGGGTCAAACTAGGTCACTGTAACTGGAGTCATATCTGTTAACAGAAAGAGAGAGTGAAGGCAGCAGATTGATTTCATGTTATTCTAAAATTACCTGACATTAATTCTCTGGAAAGAAGTTTTATGTCTGTCACATGACCCAACATAAAGCGTAAGAAACAATTAAAGAATAATTGAGGACACATGACTATAAATATGATTAATGATTGTAGCACAAGTAGTGCAGGATGAGTTACACTCATCTGAATTTAGGAATTTTGAAAATGCATAGCCATGCAGTTTATAACAAATTAAACATATGTCAACTAGTCAGAATAAAGAATTTAACAATGCCATGAATTAAACCATATTAAAGGGTTAGTTCACCCAAATTTATTACTCACATTTATTACTCATCCTCATGTCGTTCCAAACCCATAAGACCTTCATTGAAATTTCGGAACACAAATTAAGATATTTTTGATGAACTAAGAGAGCTTTTTGACCCTCCATAGACAGCAACGCAATTACCTCGTTCAAGGCCCAGAAAGGTAGTAAGGACATTGTTAAAATACTTTGATCAGTGGTTCAACCTTCATTTTATGAAGCTACGATGATACTTTTGGGTGCAAAGAAAACAAAAATAATTACTTTATTCAACAATTTCTTCTCTTCCATATCAGTCTTCAACGTGCGTTTATGTGACGGTGAGTAATTAATTAAATAATTTTCATTTTTTGATGAACTAGCACTATAATGAATTGTAGTTGAATAACTGCTTCTTATTCCTTGTGACAGTACTGTGCTATAAACATTTTACATTTACATTTTTAGTCATTTAGCAGACACTTTTATCCAAAGCGACTTACAAATGAGGACAATGGAAGCAATCTAAATCAATAAAAGAGCAATGATATGGAAGTACTATAACAAGTCTCAGTTAGCTTAACACAGTACACGTAGCAAGGTTTTTTTTGTTTGTTTGTTTGTTTGCTTTTTTAAATTATATAATAAATAAAAAAAAAACAGATAGAATAGAAAAAGAATAGAGCAAGCTAATGTTAGAGGCCTTTTTTGCTTTTGTTATTTGTATAATAAATAAAAAGAAAACAAATAGATAGAATACAAAAAAGATTAGAAAAGCTAGTGTTAGTATTTTTATTTTTTTTTTAAGAATAGAATTAGAATAGAGAGTGCTAGAGTTAGAGGGTCAAATAAAGATGGAAGAGATGTGTTTTTAGGCGATTCTTGAAGATGGCTAAGGACTCAGCTGCTCGGATTGAGTTGGGCAGGTCATTCCACCAGGAGGGAACATTTAATTTAAAAGTCCTTGAAAGTGATTTTGTGCCTTTTTGGGATGGCACAATAAAGTGACGTTCACTTGCATAACATAAGCTTCTAGAGGGCACATGAGTCTGAGGTAAAGCGGTGCAGAGCCAGTGGTGGTTTTGTAGGCAAATATTAATGCCTTGAATTTTATGCGAGCAGCTATTGGTAGCCAGTGCAAATTGATAAACAGAGGTGTGACGTGCATTCTTTTTGGCTCATTAAAAATCTTGCTGCCGAACATGCAGCTTTTCCCAATCTATGAGAAAGCAAATAGATGGGTTACTAATAATTCTCCCAGTCTCAGAGACAGAGCAGTTAAAACAACCCTGGAATTCCTTCCATTTGACTTAATTACACAGAACACACAGTGCAAAAGTGCTCGAGTGACCTGAGGGCAGCAGGTTATAGGTTATATCCAATCAAGTGCTAACAGGCTGTTTTGGCATTTTATCAAGTGTTTGGGAATTGCTTACCCTTACATGCTTACAGTTTTTGTCACTTATTATCTGAAAGAATATTCATCAGAAAAGCATTTTTTCTTGATAGCAGGTATAGGCTCTGACCTAACCCCAACAGTCTCTACATTAGCCATGATCTCTTAAAGTGCTTGAGGTGTTGAGCTTGTGGATACAGGTTTAGACCAGTTTCCATTACACCACTGTTCCTTTGTTTCATCTCGTCACTGACATTGAATTGTACACTCATTTCAGGGCATTGTTTTTAAAATTACTATCAGTGGTGAGCCCATGCTTGGATGACCAATGCTTTTGTGAATTTGATGCTAAATTCTTACTAATCTGGATTTCGGAAACACTGTTTAAAGGCGTTGGATTATCTCTCATTTTTTTGGTCTCTTACATTTACAGCAAAACCTTTGAAACATATTCACATAGGGTTCATGAGTTACTGTTCCTGTTACTCTCCAGCATGTTTTAGCAGTGCTGCAAGAGAACACTGACATTGTAATACAATAGCTTTGTTTGAGGAACAGTCTAAGAACAGGCTAATATTTAAGAAATTATTCATGTTATGAACTTACATACAAATCTTGTTATGCTCTACAACCCCAAATCAGAAAAAGTTGGGACAGTATGGAAAACGCAAATAAAAAAAGAAAGTAGTGATTTCTAAATTTACTTTGACTTGTATTTCATTGCAGACAATATGAACACAAAATATTTCATGTTTTGTCTGGTCAACTTCATGTGATTTGTAAATATACATCCTTTACTGTCATTCAGACCTGCAACACATTCCAAAAAAAGTTGGGACAGTAAAGCATTTGCCACTTTGTAATGTTGCCATTCCTTTTCACAACACTTAAAAGACGTTTAGGGACTAAAGACACCAAGTGATGAAGTGTTTCAGGTGTAATTTTGTCCCATTCTTCCTGCAAACAAGTCTTAAGGTGGGCAACAGTACGGGGTCTTCGTTGTCGCATTTTGCGCTTCAAAATGCGCCACACATTCTCTATTGGAGACAGGTCGGGACTGCAGGCAGGCCAGTCAAGTACCCGTACCCTCTTCCTCCGCAGCCAGGACTTTGTAATGTGTGCAGAATGTGGTTTTGCATTGTCTTGTTGAAATATGCATGGACGTCCCTGGAAAAGATGTCTTCTTGAAGGCAGCATATTGTGCTCCAAAATCTCTATGTACTTTTCAGCATTAATGGTGCCATCACAGAAGTGCAAGTTACCTTTGCCAAGGGCACTGACACAACCCCATACCATGACAGACCCTGGCTTTTGGACTTGTTGCTGGTAACAGTCTGGAAGATCCTTTTCTTCTTTGGTCCGGAGCACACGGCGTCCATTCCTCCCAAAAAATACCTGAAATACTGATTCATCTGACCACAGTACACGTTTCCACTGTGTGATGGTCCATCCCAGATGCCTCCGAGCCCAGAGAAGTCGACGGCGCTTCTGGACACTGTTAACATAGGGCTTCCTTTTGGCACAGTACAGTTTTAACTGGCATTTGTGGATGTAACTACGTATTGTGGTACTTGACAAAGGTTTGCCAAAGTAGTCCTGAGCCCATGTGGTGATATCGCTTATAGATGAATGACGATTCTTGATGCAGTGCTGCCTGAGGGATCGGAGATCACGGTTGTTCAGCTTAGGCTTGCGCCCTTGTCCTTTACGCACTGAAATTCCTCCAGATTCCTTGAATCTGTTAATTACGTTATGCACTGTTGAAGGTGAAATATCCAAATCTCTTCCTATCTTTCTTTGAGGAACATTGTTTTTAAACATTTCAATAATTTTCTCACGTATTTGTTGGCAAACTGGCGATCCTCGGCCCATCTTTGCTCCTAAAGGTCTAGACCTTTCTTGGATGCTGCTTTTGTACCAAATCATAATTACAATCACCTGTTGACATCAACTGTTTCAAAACACATCATTATTTAACCAATTTACCTCATTACTAGCCCTAAATTGCTCCTGTCCCAACTTTTTTTGGAATGTGTTGCAGGTCTGAATGACAGGAAAGGATGTATATTTACAAATGACATGAAGTTGACCTGACAAAACATGAAATATTTTGTGTTCATATTGTCTGCAATGAAATACAAGTCAAAGTAAATTTAGAAATCACTACTTTCTTTTTTTATTTGCGTTTTCCATACTGTCCCAACTTTTTCTGATTTGGGGTTGTACATTTTTAAACTGGCAAACCATGTTTATTTATTTTTTTCTTACATATGAACAAATATCACTGTCAATAACGTCAATCCGAGGTGTCAGGGTATGAAAATGAATACTTGCATTTCAACTATTGACTTTAATTAGGCTATAATCCATGAGTCCTAAATTAATGAGTCGTACGGACCATGTTTATGTTACTTTTATGATGCTTTTTTTGTCATTTTTGAAGCTCAAAAACCACTCATTGCACTTTCATTGTATTAAAATGACATTTAGGACATTCAGTGCTTTCTTTTGGGGTTCCGACAGAAAATCTTGCCTCAGTACACATGCACAACTTTTCTTCTCTGCCTTTTAATGTCCCATATGTCATGCGTCTAAGCCATGAACCAATCAGACAGTTGGTTCCAGTTTGGCAAGACAATTCTCACCAGTCAAACCATCAAAAGCCTGAGAAACTGGAGACACTCTGCATGGAAACAATAATTAATGCAATGTGGTGCACAAAACAACTACATTAAGGTTCCCTTGAGAGGCTCTCTATTTTAGGGTGGTCAGTGGATTAAAAAGGTTATATCCTCAAGATGCATGAAAATGTGTAGGATAACAGGAGGAACCCATCTGGAAGTTATTGGTTATTAGTTAGCATTATGGTATTTTCAGCAGAGTTGGTGGCACTTGTAAACACTGCTTTTAGAAAAAGAAAAAAAAAATGTAGCGAGATGTTTGTGCATTTTTTTACCACATTTACCACGTTTTGAGAAATGTATTATATTGTATAAACTATACAATTTTTATACCACCTCACATCCCATAGTACACCAGAACGTTATAACAAAAACAGGCACTTTCATTTAGCAAATATTCAACACCTTGCCAGTAAGAATGTGTTTAATAAATATGTATCTCTTACTCATAGATCCTCTTTTTAGATGCTCAGAAAAGTGTAACACTCTGTCTTTTGGAATGTATTTAAAAAATGAAATCTCTCCTTTTCTTGCCTTCATTTTCCTTTAAGGAATAGTTCTGCTAGAAATTAAAATGATGTAATCATTTTCTCACAGTCACGTTTTTCTAAAAACACCAAATAATATAAAAGAAGAAAATTTGAAGGATCTACACACTCTTGAAACAACGGTTCGCAATTACCATGTCAAGCTTCAAAATAATAGCCTTTCTAATGCATTACAGTTATTTATATGCCTTAATGCTCTTTACGGTGCTCAACACCCATGGTCATTATGAACTGTCAGTGTATGAAAAAGAGAAGCGTGTACATTCTTCAAAATATATCTTCACAGAAAACTAACAGCAGACCAATTTTCTGAAGCTGAAATTCAAGTCGAAATGGCCTTCCAGACCTAGACACTTGAGTCCAAAATATTCTGGAGCTCAGCTGAAATCCATCAGAGAATTCTGGAACTCTTTTTGGATCTAGATATTCCAAGTCTGGCATTGAGCACAGGTTCTGTAAAAGCCCCTGAGCTTCTGATGCCCCTCTAAAGAGGCTGAATTAGATCCAGATGGAGGGACTCTCTGCTGTCAAGGTCCAAAGCCAATGTATCCGTCAGGGAAAAGGGGATATGGAAGCCAGGTGGGAAACTATTCACCTCAAAACCGTCTCCCTCACTGTGAGCAACAGTGTTTTGAAGCCAACAAACTTATGAACAAAGCCTACATATGTTATATATATATATCCCCAATCATATAGTGTAAAACAAGTAGTAATTTTCCAGACTGTTCATTAAACTGTTCAAAAGTGCAACAAATGCCTCTTGGGAATTCTGGCTCTCTAACATACACGCATGCATTAACTTGTCATTTGTTTGGAGTAACTGTGTTTTTCTTTTCCCAAACTAAAATTGAAAAAAAAAAAAAAAAAAATGATTATATATATATATATATATATATATATATATATATATATATATATATATATATATATATACATTGATGATTACAAGTGAGTGCTGCAAACCATTGCGGCTGAATCACACATGAAATGTCGGAGGACAAGCGTAGTGGAGAGTCCGTATGAAGAGAGTATCTCATTTCCTCACATTGTGCCAATGTAACCATGGTTTTTGTATTAATATTTTTAAAACCACCCTTGAAACTTTGATAACAGACTTTCCTCATTTCCTCTCTGCTGGGAGGTGGGGAGGTGGGGAGGTGGGGAGGTGGGTGCGTGCGTGGGTCAGGGTATATTCTGGCAAACTGTTTACCAATCAAGTTTCGCAATCGGCAAAGCAAAGTGTGGCACACGCCACCTACCAACACGCGATGGGTAACTCGCGAAGCACAATGTTCATTCGTGTTTTCCTAGCACGAGACCATAGAAAGAGTTTAAAGTACGAGGTTCGCGAATTAAGAGGCGGGGCAACAGTTAAACAATTTCAAAGTTAAAGTTCATGCAAAAAAATATTAATAGACAAGTTTCAGTCAAATATTTATGGTTTATAGCAAAATCCAGTGTTAAAGAGTGCAAACAATCATATTTGGAACATTAGAATATATTAATATGCACGGTCACTTCCACGTATTCATTCCAGGGCTATTAATCTTTACCTGGAGATGTAAATAATAATTTTCAGCTTTAAATAGAGTTTTCCTCCCGTTGTTATGTAACAAATGTGTATTTTCTCCGTTTCCAGTAAGGATCAGATGACGGGACGATCATGTTTCAGAATTATAATGAAGTCAGAGAGTGGATATAGCAAGAAAAATGGGATTAGGAAACATACATTCCTACAGTCCCGTGAAGTTGGCCCCCCCACCCAACGCAAAACGTCGCCAAAATAGTCTCTATCGTTTGTGCTTTGTTTGTGCTGGTTTGTGCAGGTAAAAGTTTTGTTTGAGCCGCTTCGGTTTTTAAAATATTAGACACTGAATTATAGGCGATGACGTCACCAGCCCCCCACATGCTCCAAATTCACCCAAAATAATTTTCTTTGTTTGTGCTTCATTTGTGCTGGTTTGTACAGGTGTCCTGACATTTTATCCTACCCGTCAGATTTTCCTACCGGGGCTTACTGCGCATGAGCATGTCCTTTTTCTCACGGTAGGTTTAGGGTTGGGGTAGGTGTAGACGTTAATAAAACTGACTTTTTTAAAGATTTTTTCCTAGTCTAGTCGCACGTTTATATTTAAATGATTAATATAATAAACCATCCTTTAATATATAGGAATTTAGGCCTAGCCTATTCCACGCTCAAGCGCGCGCATAAAGCTTGCCAAAGCACCGCCACAAAAGTATTGATTATGAATGCGTCGGGGGAAAAGAAGACATTGTAATTATTTATTACTAAACTAGTGCTTTCTCAGTCAGTGTTGGCTGCAAAGATGAAGTTGTCAAAAGCCGACGCCGATAGCCATCTCCACAGTAGGCTAATTATGTGCCTTTAATAGAGAAATGCACCTTTCATATGGACCACATAATTAGAGAAGATTTGTTTTTTATTTGAATTGGTTTGTTTAATAGTAGACATTTCAAAATTTCTATAGATTTATTTCTTGTGTCTGTGAGCCGGTTCATTGTTGCGCTCCATTCACGGAGACTGCATGAGACTACAAAAAGCACATCCAAAAATGAAGGAGTAGACCTATTTTAAGTGCAAGAGATTGCACGTGCGCCTCCATATCATACAGTTAGCGCGATAATACTCCCACACTCCTCATAAACACTTGAAATGCGCCTATATAGCGATTTTATTATTCATATATAAAAACCTGTTTTGGTCAAATTTACTATTAATAGCCCAGCTCCCATCAATGATCTAGCACAGAGATATAGTTCTAAACTGAACATGCAGGAGAAGCATTAGCCTACTTCTAATTTGGCCAAAGAAAACTTGTTAAAATCAAAAAAATTATAGATTAATTTGTGCATTTTTCAAATGTTTACTAAAGGTGCAAAAAGTCATAAACAAAAAAACAAAAAAAATAAACATGTTACTTTTTCAGGCAGCATTTTGTGTGTAAGTTTCTAATTTCAAATTTGGTTTTCAGGAGGGCATTTAAAAATACAACAGTCCTTTTTCTTTTCCATTTTTTTAGTCATGGTTATAAAAAGGAAAAAGGAATGAACGCAAAAGTATAGGCCAGTATGCTATTACAAGTTTTATTTGTGCGCAGAAACGAAAAAAGGGCATATCATATCATGTATATCAAGTCTTTATTTTATTTATTTATTTAATTTTGTTATTTTTTTGTTTTGGTTTTGTAAATACATAATGAAATAGGCCTAAGTTGTTTTTTCCCCCGTTTAATAAGCCTAATTGAACGAATGGGCTTCTAACAATTAAGTGACTGCAACTATTTCATGTGATTTGGTTTACCATTTGAATTTTACCTTATTACTTCAACTGTATTGTTAAAAGAGACAGTAGTAAAAACAAAAATAGCCTACTACTGGTACAAACCAGCACAAACGAAGCACAAAATGTATCACTGCCCTGCCCAATGGGCTACCTTAAATACAGGGCAGGGAGTTTTTAAGGCCTTAAAAAGTTTTAAATACCTTAAATGGTATAAGAAAAGTCTTAATTGTAATTTCAAGAGGTCTTACAGTTGAGGATGGAAAGGCAAGAATCATGATAAGGCTGGATTAAACTTCAAAAGACAATTATGTCATTGAATAAATATGAGCGCTGCACATTTTAAAGTCAAAACACTGCACAGATGTCTTTATGTGAATGCATCTCTGAAGGGAACCGACTGTCCTCAGAAACGTGTCGTTGGCATTTTCATTTAATCTTGCTTATAAAACGCCTGATAAAACAGTGTTTATGAGCCTGGTGCTGCTTTGTTTACAGCCGTTACCGGGGGAACGGACCGCTTTATTTCAGCGGCCGCTCTTAAAGTGCCACCTCGTGGCAGAGAATGAATTTTAATTTCCAAAAAGCCTATCTTATGTTTAAATCGACCCATGTTTTTATGCAGCAAACAGAGTTGTAAATGTGAAAGAAGTTAATGTGCCTTCTAAAAATCTAAACAATTTAGACAGTAATATTTATGTTTTAAATTAATATAATAATTCATATGTTTGACATCCCTTTTCATAAAAAATAATTTAAAGGCTGAAATACCTTTTTATAAGATTTTTGTTTTTGTGAAAATTCACAGGGAAACAAATTCATACGTCCTAGGACGTAACACCTGTATCTGAATTGTAAATCGTGTCATTTTATGGCTTAATATGTTACCATAGATATTGTCCAACCCCACTCATACGGTGTTCATTTTACTTGTGCAGCTCAATCATAAATTGCCTTAAATTGATTTTTAAAAATTCTGCAGATATCCTGTAAATAGTAGCTACAATAAAACTCTTTCCTTGATATTCGTTGATATTTGTGTATTGAAAATGTTTTTGATTGACATTTATGGTCTTTTTTTATTTGGGCTATAAATTAATTTTCGGGCTACCAAAATCTGAATAGTACCTGCCCGAAGCGCTACCAGGGATTTTGAGATTTTGCGAGCCCTGTATGTTTCCTGATCTAATCCCATTTTTCTTGCTATATCCACTCTCTGACTTCATTATAATTCTGAAACATGATCGTCCTGTCATCTGATCCTTACTGGAAACGGAGAAAATACACATTTGTTACATAACAACGGGAGGAAAACTCTATTTAAAGCTGAAAATTATTATTTACATCTCCAGGTAAAGATTAATAGCCCTGGAATGAATACGTGGAAGTGACCGTGCATATTAATATATTCTAATGTTCCAAATATGATTGTTTGCACTCTTTAACACTGGATTTTGCTATAAACCATAAATATTTGACTGAAACTTGTCTATTAATATTTTTTTGCATGAACTTTAACTTTGAAATTGTTTAACTGTTGCCCCGCCTCTTAATTCGCGAACCTCGTACTTTAAACTCTTTCTATGGTCTCGTGCTAGGAAAACACGAATGAACATTGTGCTTCGCGAGTTACCCATCGCGTGTTGGTAGGTGGCGTGTGCCACACTTTGCTTTGCCGATTGCGAAACTTGATTGGTAAACAGTTTGCCAGAATATACCCTGACCGTGCGTGCGTGCGTGCGTGCGTGTGAAAGTTTGCAGGCTGAAACAGCAAGAGACCAGCCAAAGAACAGCTTTGTACGCCAATCACAAGTAATGAATTCTTTGCTCACACAGCTACAGAGACAAAAGAGAGAACAAAAAAAAAGAATAGACCTCCCTAAGCTATGCGTATAATTCCTGGGACACCACCCACTGTAAAATTAACCTCTTATGTTGATTGCATATATTGTTATTATATCATATTTTTCTTTAAACATAATATGTTTGCTAATGCTTTAGCAAATATAAAAATATAAAGGCAGCCCAAATGTAAACACACACATGCAAAGAACACAAGTAGAGCTGTCCCAGCATACCCTTTATTGGTACCTCCCCTCTCCTTGGCCGCTTGCCTGCCTAAAAATATATGGGTCATTGACATTAAGTGTCCCAAGTGGTCATGAACTATTACATTGCTGAGGCCCACACAGGAGAAACAAAAATACATAACGAGTGTGCGACTTTTGTGATATAGTATGATTTTGTAGTGGTAATATTGTCTCTCATGTTTGATACACACCCTATGGCATGCATGAACATTACAACAGGCTGAAATTATACATTATAAAGGAAGATTTTACATTTTTCTGCTAAGGTGTTGCTATGAGGTTGCTAAGGTGTTCAGAATGGTTTTGAGCATGCTAATGTAATGGCCAGCTGGTAAGAGCTGCGAAGGTAAACCTCACTCCCCTCATTTCAAGAGGTGCACTATGATGTTATTGGCTGTGGTCTTTAGCGTCCTTGTTAGTGTGCCTGCTTCCCATGCTGGAAATGGCAGTTTGAATGCCACTCAGAGTGAGTGAGGGGAGTAGAACCAGAGGGGTTACACTAAGGTTGCTAAAGTAGTTTCTACTAGTTGGTTGGTTACTGGCTCAAATTAGTCAAAAGACCACCCAAAGCTCTGTGATATTCTGGGGTTTGGATGTGACCATGATTGTATTTTTTTATTTTTAATGTTTTTACTAATTTATCATGCACTTCATACCATTGTAAGCCACACCTTTTGATAATTTATCATTGATGTCCATAGTACAGAGTAGACCATGTGGGAAGTTATTGGCGTGTGTTCAAATCATATAATATTCCAGGCATAACAATTATTTATCATAGTAATGTAGTTTTTGTTGCATTTCTTCTCAGGATGGATGAAAACTACAGCATCATTCCACACGGAGTCAACTTCCAGGACCCCGTCTTCCATGACACGCCGGAGAACCATCACATGTTTGCCAGCTTGTTCCAGTTTTCCAACTGCACAGCTGGCACACAGGTTCACATGTACACCCCAGACTGGGAGGTACAGGAGGACAACAGAGTGAGCTACTTTTAATTTATTAATACAATAACAACAACAACAACAACAACAACAATAATAATAATAATAATAATAATAATAATAATAATAAACAGTGGATGTAACCGTCACCTGTTCTGACTCTGATGCATGACGCATTAGAGAGACTTATTTCCAATCATGTCCTTTCCTTGCTTGCTGTGTGCTTGTCTGTGTGCACATTGATGGATAGTATTAGTGAGGCAGACACTTCATAGTGAGCAAAGAAGTGTGAAAATCTTGCTTGTTTGGGTCTTTTGCATGTCTGTTTGTGGTTCTCTTGGCTTATGAAAATGGGACTCTAAAAGAAATTGTTGTGGCTATTGCATGTTGAACACAAAAATCAACATTGCAGTAGAAGATGTGCCTAAACATCAGCTAGTCTTCCACAGAAATCTTGCTAGAATAAGTAGGCAACATATTTTGAGAATCCAAACCAACAGACATTTTCAAACCTATATTTTACTGTGAATTGGTGCTCACCATTAAGTGTAGTTTATGTCTGGGTCCAAATCTCAAGAGAATTAAGAGAAATGATTGCTGGGATATTAACATTCCTCTCTGGACATCTGTACTTCTTTACTTTTTAATTTGCCTTGGGAGAACATGTTTATTTTATTGTTGGTCGTGGTATGTTTAAACTCTAAACCAGAGGTTCTCAGCCTTGAATCAGAACTCTGCATTGGGTTGTAAGATATTTCTAAGAAAATATTCTTACTGATTGTATATTTTTAATAGGTTTTTTAAATATATATATATTTATCAGACGCTTTTATCCAAAGCGACTTACATTGCATTCAAGTTACAGTTTTACATTTTATCAGCTCTTGCTTTCCCTGGGAATCAAACCCATGATCTTGGCGTTGCTAGCGCCATGCTCTACCATTTGAGCTACAGGAAAGCTCAATATATATATATATATATTTGGATTATATATATTTCACTGGATATATATCCAGTTAAAACTCAATCTTGTTAAGTTCAGCTTACTACAAAGATATTTTGAGTTCACAGAACTTTTTTTTTTTTTTCAGTTAAGTCCAATTAACATTCATTATTACTTCAGTGAAATTAACTCATTTCATTTAATTGCTTTCACTTTTCGGCTTTACAGTGCACTGTACTTTTTAATGACCTTTGTTAAATTCACATTAAATGTTTAATTTCTAGTAATGCAATCAGAATGGATAATTGCCATATATATTATTGTATTAGTATTCAGTGCAAGGCCAAGGCAATCGTTAGGCTCCTTTATGATTTGTTCATATTACTTACAGGTATTCAAACAAAACATCTTTTAAAAAAAAAAAAAAAAAAAAAAAAAAAAAAAAAAGTTCTAAACACTTTCTTCTTTTAATAGACAGTTGACCAAAAGAAAAAAAAAAATTATAATTAAATTCTGAAATGAATAATTTACCGTATTTACTCTTCTTCAAGCCTGTATGAATTCCATTTTTTCCCCTGTGGAACATAAAAGTTAAAAATTAGAAGAATATGCTGCTCTCTCTCTCTTTCAATACAATTAAGCTAATTATTTCTAGTACAGTTCTTTAAAGGGGTGGTTGACTTTGTTTTTTCTAGGCTTGATTGTGTTTATGGGGTGCAGTCAAACATGTGTTCATGCTTCGTTTTTTAAAAAACACATTATTTTTCACATAATTTACCTTTATTCTACACTGCTCTGTCCCTTCTCTGATAAACGCCCTGGTTATTTCCTGGTTTTAATAAGTCCCTCCCTCAGAGGATATTAGAATCAGAATCAGAATCAGCTTTATTCGCCAAGTGTGTGCAAACACACAAGGAATTTGTTGGGGTTTTTAAGAAGCTCTTGGTACATACATGCATACATACATACATACATACATACATACATATAAACATACATATCTGACATGAGAACAGAACATTTAAATAAGCCTTAACAATAATAATAATAATAATAATAATAATAATGTGTCTAATCTGGAACAGAAGATTTATGTACAGATTTGTGCCTTATTTACTCTATATATACAGCTGTATAGAAAATTATGCATACATATTTACATAGTACTAGAGAGAGTAAATAATTAGAGATGGGGGATGAATTACAGGCAAGAATTAGGGTTAGAGAATTACAGAACACAGGTAATAATTCCTGTGTTAGTTGTTTAGGCTGGAGATGGCATAGGGGAAAAAAATGTTTTTATGCCTAGATGTTCTAGTGCACAGAGATCTGTAGCGTCTGCCTGAAGGGAGAAGCGCAAACAGGTCGTGTCCAGGGTGAGAGGGGTCTGTGATGATGTTACCTGCCCGTTTCTTCACTCTGGAGTAGTACAAATCCTGAAGGCTGGGCAGGTGCACACCAATGATCCTTTCTGCTGTCCTAACAGTCCGCTGCAGTCTTCTTATATCTGATTTGCTGGCTGACCCAAACCATACAGTTATAGTGAAGAGGATCGCACAGAACCTGTGCAAGCATGGCTCTTAATGGTATGTTTGTTTGTTGTTGGTTCATACTTTTAGATACGCTGTTATTTGTAAGTGCTACTGCTTCTGTTAGCTTACAGTGTTATCCTGATTAAAGCTTTAATACAGCACAGCAACCGCACACGCATCCATGTATAACGCTTCTCATTGCTATGTGAAAATAAGTGCATAATTGGAACAGTTTGTTGGAGCTGATCTGACGATCTGAATGAGAGAGAGAGAGAGAGAGAGAGAGAGAGATGCAGAGCGTGTGCAGAGCAGGGCGACGCAAGGAACATGATTAAGAACCGCTGCTTTAGAACACTGATTTTGAAACTTGTGAATCCATTAGAATCGTTAGAAGACAGAATCACGATTCATATATGAATAGATTTGTACGTGCACCCCTAGTTTTCTCTTCCTCTTCTCTAAAGCAGCACAACATGGCCTCCCCCCCTTGGTTGCATGTTCCCGGGGGCAGGGTTTATCTGGGTTTGTGACGTAACGGACCCGGGAAGTAGCTCATTGTAGTCCCTACGAGTCTTTTTTGTAGGCATTAAACTGCCAGAATTGTAAAAGATGAAATCTCCGTTTGCACTGAACTTTCAGTGCTGCAACTTTGCAGATATTGTTTATGCTCAAACAGAAACATTACACACTAACTAACGTTAAAAAAGTAAAATCACAATCAAGCACCCCTTTATAATTCTTCTTAAAATCCATCACGGAAGTTTAGAATAGCATGAATATGATTAAATAATGACAAAATATTCATTTTTGGGTGAACTATTACTTTTAAAACTGTCATCAGACAAGCAGTCCTGGCTGCATTTTCAACTGGCCATCATATAAAGAATATTAACAATAACATTTCGCATGCCTTTACCGTATGTCTGTGAGAACAGTGAACAAAAGACTGATACTCATAGGAATTGAAAGTAACAGTCAATAGAAATCAAGCCTTTCTTCTTCACTTAGCAATCATGCACAGAAAGGTTTGTTTAGACAACAATGTTTATATTGGCCAACTTGGTTTATTTTCTACATTACAGCCCCACTGATGCCAAGTGCTATTGTACTACCTCAGGGTCCTAAATATATTCCACACTGATGCCAGTTTTTATGTGTTTATATCATATTACTCTACAATCACATCTAACCTACATACAGGTTCAGGTGCAAGCACGATAGTTAGCGCTACCCATGGAAATCCACACTTACAGAAAGGGCCCAGCTGTCACTAATTCACAAATGCAATACCTTTAAGGCAAGACCCAGGAACACATGTGAGAGGCAAACACTGAATGCTATGCTTTCCCCAGGATTATGAAGTTATCATTATATAACAAGAACAACACAATTATATCAAAAGTTTCTACTGCTTTGAATTCCATGGATAATCAGAGTCTGATTATAGAATACAGATGACTTAATCCAGTTCCCTTTCAGTCGGTCACTTCGAGTCATGTCGGTGCCCCAGCGGGCAGCTGCTGCCTCCACCTGTCCACCGGCTGCAGCGCCCCAGCCTGCTTGTCGCCGAGGGCAGCCCCTGCGTCCGTCCCCGCTCCCACGCTGCATCCGCAGCAGCCTCCAGCCAAGCAGTGCCGTGAAGCCAGGCGTAGACAGGCCACCCCGCCTGTTCTTCGGGAGATGGTGAATGCACCTCTCTCTCCCCCGGAGGCCGGGCCGGGTGGAGAATCTTTTGTTTGCAAAATCTCGACAATAGAGCAGTTTTCTCTATCTCTGGGTCCCAGGAGGACACGGAGAGTTGTGTACGTACCAGAAACGGACCACACTCATCCTTCTCTGTCGCCAGCAGACAGCAGCAGGCGGTTCGAGAGCGTCATCAAAGGCCCTACTCACGCACCCTCTGCCCAACCGTGGAAGCAGTTAAGCGTTGCACTGCACACTCAGACCCCTCTTCGGTCCGCCTACGAGCCGCCCGAGCTGGGTCCCTGCGTTCCACCTCACTGCCCCACTGCGGGTACGTTGGTGGTTCCGCTGGTCCGCTTGTACAGTATCTGGGTGCCTGGCTAGCACTACCCAACCTGTCTCGCTGGCTCCTGCGGACCATCAGACTCAGCTATGCGATTCAGTTCACCTGGCATCCCCCCCCAAGTTCAGGGGCATCCACTTCACATCAGTGAAGGCAGACGATGCTCATGTCTTGCGTGCGGAGATCGCTGTCCTACTGGCGTAGGACGCGATAGAGCCGGTCCCTCCAGCCGCTATGAAGATGGGGTTTTACAGCCCTTACTTCATTGCACCCAAGAAAGGCGGTGGGTTACGACGGATCTTGGACCTGCGTGTCTTGCACCGGGCCCTTCACAAGCTACCGTTCAAGATGCAGACACTTATCTTCGGATGCATCCGTCCCAGAGATTGGTTTGCAGCAATCGACCTGAAGGACGCGTACTTTCATGTTTCGGTCCTTCCATGCCACAGACCATTCCTGCGGTTCGCATTCGAAGAGCGAGCATATCAGTACAAGGGCCTGCCATTCAGGCTGTCCCTGTCGTCCCATGTCTTCACGAATGCGGCACTGACTGGGTCCAAGTCACACCGGCCTGCTGCCAAACTTTCAGACCTTGTGTTTCTCTGGGCAGGAGTGCCCCTAGAACAGGTCTCCAGGCATGCTGTGGTTTACACAGATGCCTCTACCACTAGCTGGGGGGCCACATACGATGGACATGCAGTGTCGGGGGTTTGGACAGGCCCCCAACTGCACAGCCACATCAACTGCCTAGAGTTGTTAGCAGTATGACTTGCCTTGAACCGTCTCAGAGAGCATTTACGAGGCAAGCATGTGCTGGTCTGCACGGACAACACTGCAACCGTTGCGTACATCAACCGACAAGGTGGTCTACGCTCCAGTCGCATGTCACAACTTGCCCGCCACCTCCTCCTCTGGAGTCAGAAGCATCTGAGGTCGCTTCGTGCTGTTCATATTCCGGGGTCTGCACAACCGTACGGCCGATGAGCTGTCACGAGCTGCGCTCCCCGGAAAATGGAGACTCCATCCTCAGACGGTCCAGCTGATTTGGAGATGTTTCGGAGCCACTCAGGTAGACCTTTTTGCCTTTCCAGAGACCTCTCACTGCCAGTTGTTTTACTCCCTGACCGAGGGAACACTCCAGCACGGACTCACTGGCACACAGCTGGCCGTGGATCCTGCGCAAGTATGCATTTCCCCCAGTGAGCCTTTTTGCACAAACGCTGTACAAGATCAGGGAGGACGAGGAGCAGGTCCTGCTTGTGGCGCCTTACTCACTCGGACCTGGTTTCCAGAACTAATGCACCTTGTGACAGCCCCTCTCTGGCAGATTCCTCTGAGATAGGATGTACTGACTCAGAGACGGGGGCACCCTGTAGCACCCGCGTCCAGACCTCTGGAAACTTCATGTCTGGTCCCTGGACAGGACGCGGAGGTTCTAGGTGACCTACCCCAAGAGGTAGTAGACACCATACTTAGGTGCGAGCACCATCTACGAGACACGCTTATGCCTTGAAGTGGAACCTATTCATCAAGTGGTGTTCTTTTCACCGAGAAGACCCCTGAAGATGCCCGATGAGAGTCATGCTTTCCTTTTTGCAACAGGGGTTGGAGCGAAGGCTGTCTCCCTCCACCCTTGAAGTCTATGTTGCTGCAATTGCTGCTAACCACGACCCCATGGAAGGGAAGTCGGTAGGGAAGCATGACCTGGTCATCAGGTTCCTTAGGGGGTGAGAAGGTTGAATCCTCCCTCTATACCCTCTTGGGACCTGACTAGGGCTGCCCCCTAATAGTCGACTAATCGATAGTTGACCAGAACATGCTTGGTCTACTAAATTTTTTTTGGTCGGTTAGTTGCAGAAAAAAAAAATTCCACAGAAAGAGGCGCAGTCAGCGACAGAGAGCTTGTTAACACAGCGGGCATAGAAAATCCACCTGCTAGTAATCATGTCGGGAAGAAAATCGAAAGTGTGGGATCATTTTGAAAGGATAAAAGATGACCCCAAAAAGGTTGTCTGCAAACTCTGCAGGAAAACATTTGTATACCATTCGTCAACATCGAACATGACTTATCATTTAAAACATGTAAGTAGACTAACAGGCTAACGTTAGCCACTTAACATAGCCACTCATTTTAATGGTAATATGCACCAATATGTTAGGCGCGTATCCAAGTATTTGTGCAGACAGAGTGTGAAAGTTAAATGTTTAACTTAACGTGCATTTCTCTAGGTTCATCCGCTATACTGCGAAGATGACGCGTCGTTAGCTTCAACTTCGCAGCCGACCCCGACTCAGCAAATTCTTGACATGAAACCCCGTCTTACCGAGAAACGAAAAAGAGACATTATGGACAAAATAGCTGACTTCATTGCACTTGACATGAGACCAGTCAACATCGTCAGCGATGAGGGTTTCAAACAAATGATTCAATTTCTTGAGCCTGGCTACAGTGTTCCCAAATGTGAAGCAGTCATGCACGCCATAACAAGCAAGTTCAACACAAATAAATAATTTGTCCTCGAGGAAATTAAAAGTTGAACAGCACTCAGCTTCACATCCGACATATGGACCTCTAGCCAGATGGAAGCTTACATGACCGTCACTGCACACTTTATTTCTGAAGACTGGTGACTTAATTAATTTGTGTTGGAAACAAAAGTGTTGGAAGTGAGCCACACAGCTGCCAACATATCAGAGCGACTCAGTGAAGTGATGGAGCAATACAAGATACCAGGAGAAAAGAGGGTAGCAGTCGTACACAACAATGCCTCTAATATGGTGCTGTGCGCATTACTACATTCTGATAACCCATGCTGGGGTAATGTCAAGGGTGTTCGTTGTGTGGGACACACGTTGCAGTTGTGCATAAATGCGGCTCTGAAAACTGATCTGATCTGTCGAACCATTGCTGCCAGTAGACAATTTGTGGGACATTTTAAGAAAAGTGCCAAGGCTACAACAGCTCTGACAGAGAAACAGAAGCAACAGAATGTGGCTGAACACAAACTCATCCAAGATGTCTTGACACGATGGAATTCCATGTACTTGATGCTGGAGCACCTTCTGGAACAGAGATCGCTTGTTAAAGCTGTGCTTTCAGACCAAACGGTCAGAGCGAGATCTAGAGCTCACAACTGCACAGTGTCGGACAGCGGAGGACATTGTGTCAGTGCTGAAACCTATGATCACTCTTACCGAGCTGCTCTCGCAGGAAGAAAATGCATCTCTGTCTGCCACACTGCCCATGTTAACAAATATGAAGAGACGCCTCTTGTTACTGCGCGATGACGACAACCCAACCACTAAAACGCTGAGAAAAAAAAAAACAGAAGAAATTGATAAGAGATGTGAATTGACAGGGCTTGTCATTCCTCGATTCAATTCAATTCAATTCAAGTTTATTTGTATAGCGCTTTTTACGATACAATCGTTGCAAAGCGCTTTACAGGAAATTAAGTTTCTACAATATATTTATACATTGTAGAAACTTAATATATTAACTTATGGCAAAAATTGTTAATTCTGCATGTTGTTGGGGGATCAGAGGTTGGCATCTTCTGAGGTCCTCTGAGGGGTTGGCATCATCTCTTCTCAGGTGTTTGGTCATCTCAGATCATTTAAGAGCTGGATCCAGACTGAAGCTTGTGTAATTCCTAGTTACCACGAGATGTTAATCCCGTGGCAGAAACAGAGAAACAAAGAGACATAATTAGTGTAACTGTTGTTCCATCCAAGCAAAAATTATTTGTTCAACCCAAGCTAAAGAATAATAATGTGCGTTTGATCAGATATAACTGCAGTACAAGATTATGAGATGCATTATATGAATGCATTATGTGAATGCTTGGCTAAAGAGATGTGTCTTTAATCTAGATTTAAACAGAGAGAGTGTGTCTGAACCCCGAACGTTATCAGGAAGGCTATTCCAGAGTTTGGGAGCCAAATATGAAAAAGCTCTACCTCCTTTAGTGGACTTTGCTATTCTAGGTACTACCAAGACTAGTTAGGTACGCAGGAGCTAAACCATTTAGGGCCTTATAGGCAAGTAATAATATTTTGTAACTGATACGGTACTTAATAGGTAGCCAGTGCAGAGACTGTAAAATTGGTGTAATATGATCATATTTTCTTGACCTGGTAAGGACTCCAGCCGCTGCATTTTGGACTACCTGTAGCTTGTTTACTGAAGTTGCAGGACAACCACCTAGCAGTGCATTACAATAGTCCAGTCTAGAGGTCATGAATGCATAAACTAGTTTTTCTGCATCAGAAACAGGTAACATGTTCCGTAGCTTGGCAATGTTTCTAAGATGGAAGAATGCTGTTTTTGTAACATTGGAAATATGTTTTTCAAATGACAAGTTGCTGTCTAATATAACACCCAGATGTTTGACTGTAGAGGAAGTAACAGGACATCCACCTAGTTGCAAATTGTAATCCAAGAGATTCTGTGTACTGTTATTTGGTCCAATAAGTAATATATCTGTCTTATCTGAATTTAATAGGAGAAAATTATTGGTTATCCAATCTTTTACATTATTAACACACTCAGTTAACTTAGATAATTTAGAAGTTTCATCTGGTCTTGTTGAGATACAACCCCAAATCAGAAAAAGTTGGGACAGTATGGAAAACGCAAATAAAAAAAAGAAAGTAGTGATTTCTAAATTTACTTTGACTTGTATTTCATTGCAGACAATATGAACACAAAATATGTCATGTTTTGTCAGGTCAGCTTCATGTCATTTGCAAATATACATCCTTTCCTGTCATTCAGACCTGCAACACATTCCAAAAAAAGTTGGGACAGGAGCAATTTAGGGCTAGTAATGAGGTAAATTGGTTAAATAATGATGTGATTTGAAACAGTTGATGTCAACAGGTGATTGTAATTATGATTTGGTACAAAAGCAGCATCCAAGAAAGGTCTAGTCCTTTAGGAGCAAAGATGGGCCGAGGATCGCCAGTTTGCCAACAAATACGTGAGAAAATTATTGAAATGTTTAAAAACAATGTTCCTCAAAGAAAGATAGGAAGAGATTTGGATATTTCACCTTCAACAGTGCATAACATAATTTTTTTTGTGATTAACATTTTTTATTTATTTTTCACACACAACAACATCAAACAAACAAAACAAAACAACAGACACATACTCAATATTTCAAAAGTCCAGTCAAAAGGAATAGAGAGAGCTGAGAGACAAAGAAAAACCAAACAGGTAATTCCAGAAGATGGCGCAATCCAATCCCGCATATTAAATATGTCTCTTGTATCAGGGCACAGGAAATAGATCCACGGTGCAAACATTCCAACACCTGGGCCCGTTCAACGGCAGAATCCAAACCATTCTCATTCAGTTACAAAATATCTAGAGTATGCATTGAATATTCACAAACCCAAAATTGTATTCAATAAACGAAGAAAAGCAAAAGCACTCCCACTCTGCAAATGACATGCAAACGTTAGAGTGCGTTCTAGATATCAAAACAGAATAGAAAAATCCTTTTAGAAATAAGGTAAAGTAAATAAAAGTATGAATATCTGTTGTAAAAAATAAAAACAACACAGACAGAAATAACCAACCGACAATTATAGACAAAAAAAAACTATTCAGGCCGCACGTTACCGAGAACATAGGTCTGATTGAACAACAAAAAACCTGTGACGATCCGTGACCGAGCCACCTCAGCCCACAGCGAGCCTTCCAAAAGGCTCACATTACCAAAACATTATTGTAATGAAACCTACTCTCCATTAGTCCCCTCCAGAAAAAAAGACAAAAAAAAGGGGGTTAGTCAGCAAAGGGACGATTGTATCGAATAAAAATAAAAAATACTATCCCATGAGGAGAGAGGAAAGAAAAAAATAAATAAGAAATTGATCTAGCGATCATCCATATCTCTCCCGTCACCATCTCCTCCATACCGGTCACCAAGCCCCTCCCGTCGGATCGAAGAAAGGGCAGCCGCTGCCCTCCCGTTGCCCTCCCGTTGCCCTGTGGATCCGCAGCAAATGTCCCACTCTGTGACAGGGAGCCGACAAAATCCTCCACTTTCCGAATAGAGTTGAAGCATCTCTGTTCACCCTCGTGCCGTAGTTTAATTACCGCAGGATAAGCGAGGAAGGGCTGGAGACCAAGCGCCGTCATCGATCTCAAAACCGGAACCAAGCTTTTTCTCTTGGCGGCTGTAACTGGACTAAAGTCAGGAAAAAATAGTAGCGTGACATTGTCCTGCGTGCACTTCACCGGATAGGCCTGCCGAGTACCCTTCAGAATCTCCAATCTGTCATGCCACCTTAGTACACGGAAGATGAGAGTACGCGGCCGATCTGAGTTTTTCCTTCCATCATACACGCGGTGAGCTCGGTCAATCTCGATGTTACGACCCTTCAGAGAAGGAATCCACTTGGAAAGATTAATTCTCAGGAAACCAGCCACATCGGATCCCTCCATCCCCTCTGGTAAGCCCACAAGCCGTATGTTATTTCTCCTGCTTTTATCCTCCATATCCGTCATCTTCTCGGTGAGTTGCTCTAGCTTATTTCTTAAGTCCGTGACTGCATTCCGATCCTCACGTGTAGTTGCCTGCACAGAATCAACGCGGTGACGTGTCTGCTTCGCCGCGGCAGCCATGGCCTCAAACTCCTCTCTCAGCTCTTTAACAGAATTGTTAGTCGCTTGTAAGTCCTCGCTCAGTTCACATAATGCTGGAATCAGCACAGAGTCCACAGCAGCTTTCACTGCCGAAGTCACGATCGAATTCAAAATGCTTTGTTGTTCTTTAAATGCAAGCTTGATACCGTTAGCAATAGCCTCGTCTATATCCTCTCTGGAGATGGTGGCATCCCTGAATTTTTTCTTTATTGGCGATTGTCCAATCTCTCTTTTCCGATCGCCTTTGACTGTCGAAGTATTCATGATGAGTCCGATGCAAAATGTTTTGAAAGTTACTGACAGGATAACAAAATGTTTGGCAAAGTCAGCAGAGCGAAAGACTACGCGTGCATCGAGGTCGAAGGGTCACGTGATCTCAACAGTGCATAACATAATTAAAAGATTCAAGGAATCTGGAGGAATTTCAGTGCGTAAAGGCCAAGGGCGCAAGCCTAAGCTGAACAATCGTGATCTCCGATCCCTCAGGCGGCACTGCATCAAGAATCGTCATTCATCTATAAGCGATATCACCACATGGGCTCAGGACTACTTTGGCAAACCTTTGTCAAGTACCACAATACGTAGTTACATCCACAAATGCCAGTTAAAACTGTACTGTGCCAAAAGGAAGCCCTATGTTAACAGTGTCCAGAAGCGCCGTCGACTTCTCTGGGCTCGGAGGCATCTGGGATGGACCATCACACAGTGGAAATGTGTACTGTGGTCAGATGAATCAGTATTTCAGGTATTTTTTGGGAGGAATGGACGCCGTGTGCTCCGGACCAAAGAAGAAAAGGATCATCCAGACTGTTACCAGCAACAAGTCCAAAAGCCAGGGTCTGTCATGGTATGGGGTTGTCAGTGCCCTTGGCAAAGGTAACTTGCACTTCTGTGATGGCACCATTAATGCTGAAAAGTACATAGAGATTTTGGAACACAATATGCTGCCTTCAAGAAGACATCTTTTCCAGGGACGTCCATGCATATTTCAACAAGACAATGCAAAACCACATTCTGCACACATTACAAAGTCCTGGCTGCGGAGGAAGAGGGTACGGGTACTTGACTGGCCTGCCTGCAGTCCCGACCTGTCTCCAATAGAGAATGTGTGGCGCATTTTGAAGCGCAAAATGCGACAACGAAGACCCCGTACTGTTGCCCACCTTAAGACTTGTTTGCAGGAAGAATGGGACAAAATTACACCCGAAACACTTCATCACTTGGTGTCTTCAGTCCCTAAACGTCTTTTAAGTGTTGTGAAAAGGAATGGCAACATTACAAAGTGGTAAATGCTTTACTGTCCCAACTTTTTTTGGAATGTGTTGCAGGTCTGAATGACAGGAATGGATGTATATTTACAAATGACATGAAGTTGACCAGACAAAACATGAAACATTTTGTGTTCATATTGTCTGCAATGAAATACAAGTCAAAGTAAATTTAGAAATCACTACTTTCTTTTTTTATTTGCGTTTTCCATACTGTCCCAACTTTTTCTGATTTGGGGTTGTATATAGTTGAGTATCATCAGCATAGCAATGGAAACTAATCCCGTATTTTCTAATAATATTACCAAGGGGCAACATGTATATTGAAAATAGCAGAGGACCTAGGACAGATCCTTGTGGTAATCCATACTTTACTGGTGATAATTGAGATGACTCCCCGTTTAAATAAACAAAGTGTTAGCGATCGGTCAGGTAGGATCTAAACCATCTTAAAGCCTGCCCTTGAATACCCGTATAGTTTTGTAATCGATCAACGAGTATGTCATGATCTATAGTGTCGAACTTAGCACTAAGATCAAGTAAAACTAGCAATGAGATGCAGCCTTGGTCTGACGCAAGAAGCAAGTAATTTGTAATCTTAACAAGTGCAGTTTCTGTGCTATGGCGGGGCCTGAAACCTGACTGAAATTCTTCACAGAGATCATTTTTTTTGCAAGAATGAGCACAATTGAGCAGACACAACTTTTTCTAAAATTTTAGACATAAACGGAAGATTTGAGATGGGTCTGAAATTTGCCAGTTCACTAGGATCTAGTTGTGGCTTCTTAATAAGAGGCTTAATAACTGCCAGCTTGAATGGTTTTGGGACGTGACCTAATGATAACGATGAGTTAATAATATTGAGAAGTGGTTCTTCTGCTACAGGTAACTCTTTCAGTAATTTAGTGGGTACAGGATCTAATAGACATGTTGTTGGTTTAGATGCGGTGATAAGTTTATTTAGTTCTTCCTGTCCTATAGTTGTAAAGCACAGCAGTTTTTCTTTGGGTGCGGTGAATGAAGCTGAATTACTAGACGCCGTAGAATCTACATTAGTTATTGTATTTCTGATGTTATCTATTTTATCAGTGAAGAAATTCATAAAGTCATTACTATTAAACTGTGAGGGAATATTTAGATCGGGTGACGTCTGGTTATTTGTTAATCTAGCCACTGTGCTAAATAAAAACCTTGGATTATTTTGGTTTGCGGATATGCTCGGTCCTGGCAGCTTTTAGAGCCTGTCTATAGCTGGACATACTGTTTTTTCCACGCAATTCTAAAAACTTCCAAGTTAGTTTTTCTCCATTTGCGCTCAAGATTACGAGTTTCTTTCTTGAGAGAATGGGTATAACTGTTGTACCATGGCGCAGCACGTTTTCTCTAACCTTTTTTAATTTGATGGGGGCAACAGTTTCTAACGTATTAGAGAGGATAGTGTCCATGTTGCTAGTCATTTTGTCTAGTTCATTTGTATTTATGGGTACACAGAGCAGCTGAGATAAATCAGGCAGGTTATTTGTGAATCTGTCTTTAGTGGCTGGAACAATAGTTCTGCCCGGACGATAACGTGGGGCCCTACAGTTAATATTAGTAATACGCAGCATGCATGATATAAGGAAATGGTCAGTAACATCATCACTTTGAGGTACGTTATCTATATCAGTAAGATCAATTCCATGCGATATAATTAAATCTAGCGTGTGATTATAACGATGAGTGGGCCGGTGACGTTTTGCTTGACTCCAAAAGAGTTTATTAGGTCAGTAAACGCAAGTCCTAATGCATCATTTGGATTATCAACATGAATGTTAAAATCTCCGACAATTAGCGCTTTATCAGCATTAACCAATAGGTCTGAGAGGAAATCTGCAAATTCTTTTAGGAAATCTGTATATGGCCCTGGCGGTCTATACACAGTAGCCAGAGCAAGAGATAGGACAGATTTCTTTTGCATATTTGACAGTGTAACATTAAGCAGAAGTATTTTGAATGAGTTAAACCTGTATCCTGTTTTCTGAGTAACATTGAGAATATCACTATATATTGTTGCGACACCGCCACCACGACCAGTCTGACGGGGCTCATGCTTATAACAGTAGCTTGGTGGAGTAGACTCATTTAGACCAATATAATCATTTGGTTTAAGCCAGGTTTCAGTCAAACAGAGTACATCAAAACTATTATCTGTGATCATTTCATTTACAATTACTGCTTTGGGTGTGAGTGATCTAATGTTTAGGAGCCCAAGCTTTAAAAATTGTTTTTGTTCAATTATTTTGCACTTTTCTGGTTTAATCACGATCAGATTTTTTCTAGATCCTGCATTAAATTTATATTTTGACCTCACTATTCGGGGAACAGACACAGTATGTATAGATTAGACAACGCAATTACTTCTATCATTTAAGTGGGTAGAACAAAAGTCATCATAGCAGTTATTTGAGAATTGGCTTACTAGTCAGATGGAGCGTAGCATCCTGGAGATGTTGTCCGACAGGAGTTCCGCTCCGACTCTGCTGGGGTGCAGGCCATCAGCACGGAAAAGCCTAGGACGCTCCCAGAAAAGATTCCAATTATTAACAAAGAGCAGTTTCTGTTCTTTACACCATGACAATAACCATTCGTTTAAAGCAAACAGTCTACTGAACCTTTCGTGTCCTCGTCGGTACGTGGGAAGCGGTCCTGACATGATGATCGTCATCGCGGGCGATGTGCTGCGTACCGTCTCGATCAGGCTCCTGAAGTCCCTCTTCAGTGTCTCCGTCTGCCGCAGCTTGGTGTCGTTCACGCCCGCGTGCAGCACGACCGCTCTGACACTCTCGTCATCCTTCAGGATCGCGGGTATCTGCGCAGAAACATCAAGAACAGGGAAACAGTGTGTGTGCACTTTACCTTTAGCTAACGTAGCACGGACGTGCCGGACGATGGAGTCTCCGACGATCACAGCGTCACGTTCCGTCTCGTGGAGGGGGGCGAAGCGGTTTCGGGGGGAGATCTCGAAGACCGGAAGCGGCGGAGGGGGAGATGATGTAGCCCGAGGTCTGGCTCGCGTCTTCCGCTGTTGCTGCACCCAGGGTCCGTGGTGTCCCGGCGCCGGAGTGAAGGACATCTGAGAAGATTGCATCCTGGGTGCACGGGTGTTAGCAGCGCGCTGTATACTTACCCCGGACCTGTGAGCGTCAGCCCGGATGTTTCCAGCGCAGTTTGCCGCTCTCTCAGCTGGGCCTGCCTCTCCAGCAGCTCTTTGATCTGCTTCTCCACGGCCTCCAGCTCCAGCTGCACCGAATGCAGCTCGAATGCGTCCTCACCTGCACTCAAATGTAGAAACAAATCCGCCATTAAAGTAAGTAGCAGTGAAACAATGGTAATGTGTGTGAATAGGGTATTAGCTGTGTTAGCGAGCCTAGCGGCCGCTGCGCTGGCGGTGCTAACGGGCTGTGAGCTAATAGCAGACTCGGGAAATCAAAATAAAACTAGTGATAACAAGGCGCTCTGATTGTTTTTGTTGTAGAATGCGATAGGGGATATATTCACAAGTTATAGAAACGAAAAATGATGGTGTATAAAATTGATTTTAAGAAATGAAATAGACGATAAAGAAATAACTTGACGGAGCTCAAACTCAAAACACGCGTCAGCCTCTGTCTCGATGCAGAGAAACGGGAAGAGGCATACTCCACTGTTCCATCTGCAGACGCTGTTCCAGAAAGTGATTCTGCCAGCAGTAGGCCTATAGAGGAAAGTAAGCGTGCACCAAAGGAAAAAAAAAAAGGAAAAGCAGGCGGAGATATCCATGCTGATGGCCATTGATGAAGAGCAGCATGAAGAAGGAGAGAAGAATGAAATGAAAATGTACTTGGAGGACAAAACAAAGGTTGTTTTGGGGCCACTGACATGGTGGCAAAAAAATGAGGAGCGGTATCCCAAGCTTGCTAGAGCTACTAAGCACCTGCACTCCATCCCTTCCACATCTACTCCATCGGAGCACATTTTCTCGAAGGCCAGGTTCATTGTGAATAAAGGTGCGTTCATGCAATATCGGAATTCCAGTAAATACGAGATTCCAACTTGTAAAAAGCGTTCAAGGCCTCGTAGAACTCGTAATTACAACTTGTGAACTGGGAGTTTTCTGGGAGCTACGACTTGTACCTTGTACCACCTGACCACCGCAGGCTCCGAGTAGAACGTCACGTGTTGTCATCTCAAAATTACGGTAATTACTACATGGACGTGAAGGCAGCATTAGACACAGAGCTCACTTCTTCCCAACAACGTGGACAAACTTGTGTTCCTTTCTCATAATATGAAAAAAAAATTAGATTGAAGGAAAAACAACAATAGTCAGTTATAATTGCCCATATTTTGTAGTGTTTCAGTGTGCTGTTAGCCTATATATTTTATTTATTCATTTTATTTAATGTATATGCTATATTATTTATTTTGTTTGGGAACCTCTGACTAAAACTAAATATTTTTCATTTGATGTTTCATTTGAAGGCTCGTGCTTTACAGTGGCAGTTATAATTGTCCATAAACAGTGTTTCATTTTGCTGTTTGCCTATATATATTTTTTATTCGTTTTTATGTTATATAGGCTATATGCTATATTTAATTTGGGAACTTCTGACTGAAACAGATGTTTTTTTCATTCGATGGCTCATCCTTCGGTCTGATTGTGTTTGCAGTTTTCAACATTATTTCTCTTAAACCTTTTCAGTTTGCTGTATATTCGTTGTGTTTAATTTAGTTTATTTATATATATATATATATATATTTGTCTTACGGTTTAAAAATATTTAAGGAAAGGCTGTTTTTGACTATTTATTTTGTTTGCATTGTTTGCACAAAAAAAGTTTTCATGTGACTTTGCCCATAGGCCTACTATCAAAGTTGCACTTTGTGATATATTTATTTGTTTTAGATTCTTTACCAAACAGTGTGTTTTCATTATTGTTGGCAAGTTCATAAGTTGTGATTTATACGAATGTTATACTTTTATGAATAAATTATGAATATTCAGTAAAGCTCCATGCCATTTTTTCCCCCGACACATTCATAATCATATCTTTTGTCAGTGTCTTTTATGCATGTGCAAGTTCTTAAAGTCTATTTTTAACGCTTATTATTATGGTTTAGTATTTCTCTACAATGTAAAACAATGTTACAAATAAAAAATTTTCTCAGCTCTTAAACTCAAACCGTTTCCCCACATATTTGCTGAAGTAATTAAATTAATATAATAAACAGGCGATTAGTCGAATAATGGCTTTAATGAATGACTACCGGTCGACTTGGAAAATCTTTAGTCGGGGGCAGCCCTAGACCTGACTCTAGTGCTCAGAGCACTACAGCAGGGCCCATTTGAGCCTTTGCAGTCAGTTGAGCTGAAGTTTCTGTCAATTAAAACTCTGCTCCTGCTTGCACTGGCCTCCATCAAGAGGGTAGGGGACCTGCACACATTTTCAGTCGACAAATCATGCCTAGAGTTTGGGCCGGCTGACTCCCAGGTAATCCTGAGGCCCCGGCCCCGGCCCGGCTATGTGCCCAAGGTTCCTACTACTCCCTTCAGGAATCAGGTGGTGAACCTGCAAGCGCTGCCCCCGGAGGAGGCAGACCCAGCCCTAGCTTTACTCTGTCCCGTCTGAGCCTTGAGATGGTACATGGACTGGACACAAAGCTTCAGGAACTCAGATCAGCTCTTTGTCTGTTTCGGAGGTCGGCAGAAGAGGAATGCCATCTCTAAGCAGAGGATGGCCCACTGGATAGTGGATGACATCACTCTGGCTTATCAGGCACAGGGTGTGCCCTGCCCGTTCAGGTTGCAAGCCCACTTTACTAGAAGTGTGGCATCCTCCTGGGTGCTGGCTTGTGGCGCCTTGCTGACAGATATTTGTAGAGCTGCGGGCAGGATGACCCCCAAAACGTTCGCTATATTCTATAGCCTTCGTGTGGAGCTGGTATCTTCCTGTGTTCTCATCTCAAACGGGTAGAAGCACTGAGAGGCCCCGGTTTAGTGTCGGCTTGCTAAAACCACTCCAGAGAGTCTGTACTGTAGATCCTGTCGAGCTCCTCCATCCCCTCGGCAGCCAGACATGGTAGAGCGTCCAGCGCCAGGCCCTCACTCAATGAATCTGTGAGAACCATTAGAGGGCTGGGTTCCATATGTATTGACCTAAGTGGATCCCATATGTGTAAATTCCACGGTATAGCTTAGAGCCCGTGTTTCCCCAGGAGACTTTCTGCCATTTCCCAAGAGGGTTACAACCACCTCTAAATCTTCCATATGCGGCTAAATGGTTATCCATATGTGTAAGGGCTCCCGAAACCTCCTTCGGGAAGGATGGGAGCTGAGGCGTCACATCCTGTCGCCAGAGCTGCTGTACCACCGCTGAGCGGCCGGGTCACTGGCTCGGCTCCTCAACGAAAACCTGAGCATGCGTTGCACCTGCTGCCTAATTATACTCGCGCTGTGATCAGTGGCAGCTGGATGCAACAGCTGGATGTCACCAACGTGCCATCTCCATATCCTCCTTCAGGGAACGAGGGTTACATACAGTACCGCCGCTCCCTATACGCAGAGTATGCAGTTTGCATAGGGCACCAACTCCCAGGGGGGGCACCACCCCAGTTGCTCAAAAAAAAAAAAAAAACGTGATGCGCCATTGCCGCATCTGTGCCCGCGACTGCTCGCGGCTGAATGCAAATGATCATAATTGATGGACAACTATGCCTGTGAAAAGACATCAGAAATATGGAGTCGAGAAAAAAAAAAAAAAAAAAGACGAAGACCCTATTGCGTCACTTTCAGACATTCATAATCCTGTGAAACTTTTTTGGGTTTTGAGGTTAATAACCTGTTTTAATGTCGGAAATAATTTCACCACCACCAACGCATCTAATATTCTCTCTGAGTTTTCATGTTCCCTAACGAAAGTTAGCCATGGTTTTAACACGAAAAAAAATAAAATAATCATGGTTCTTATAGCCATGGTAACCGCATATATATTAACCATGGTTTTGTAACTTCGAATAATAATATACAAAGAAGTATTAAGATAATTTTTTTGTGGTTATAAAAACTAAGCCAACAACAGCCTTTAAAATGACTTAAATGTATAATGCATTATTATATAATATAATTATATAATGCATTATATGAAAACAATGAGTCAACCCTGCTGAAAAAACAATAGAACCATCAAAGAAAATTCTAATACCATCACAAATGAATCACAAATACCATTACAAACATTACAAACCATCCATTTTTAACCATTAAAACCCATTAAAAAATGGTTTTCTGTAGTGTGTTTTGGGACATATTATAGTGTGTTATAGGATTTATTGGTTTTAACAAGCCACCAATAGAAGGTGACCTATCAATTCAATAGAATTGAATTACTCAATTACCAGAAGAGACCAACAGGGTCCATTACAGTTTCCATTAAATCCAATACAAGTCCCATTATAACCAGTAAAACCATTACAAATTCTGTGATGGTGTCTATTGTTTTTGTTTTTTTCAACATTACATGTTATAAATGCCTGTAAAGGGCGCCAAAGGCCTGGTAATTGCTGCTGTTACACTTACAGGACGATCATATCCTTGTTTAATAGGCTATTGACCAAACATTTCATTCAAATATCCACATAATCTTTAATTTCTGGACAACTTTTTGCTATAGATGACACAGCCTCTATAATTTATTCAACAAAAACATGTGGACATCACAACCCTTACAAAAATTAACCATGGTATTATCGTAGTAAAACTGCTTAATTTTCTTTTGTGTGATTTCTGAATGCTTGAGATCAAAAATCAATCAGACAACAGTATTAATAAAATAATAGCCATAGGTAACTGTCTGTAACTAGCTACAACTGTAATTTGTAAATAATACAATTTAATTACAATTTATTTATTTATTTACTTTTATATTTTATTAAAGTTCTATTTTGACCCCTATAGTAGATGTTTTTTTTTTACTTCCATAATATTTGAGGAAGGGGCACAACAATACAATCCTGCTTAGGGCACCCATTTGGCCAGCAGCGGCCCTGGTTACATACATAACTGGGATGTTTTCTCACTTCATCATACTCCTTGTATTTCAAACCACATGCCACATGTAGGTCAAAGCAAGAAATTTACACCAAGCTGTAAAAAAAAAAAAACCCTTCACAAACATATAGCTATAAATTAAACATTAAATAGAGATGTTTTGAATGTCTGTGATTTTGTTTCGCAAAATTTTTCTGTCACACTTTATTTTAAGGTCCAATTCTCATCATTAACAAACCATTAACTACAACTTTTGCTTCAATAAACTCCTAATTTGCTGCTTGTTAATAGTAAGGTAGTTGCTAAATTTAGGTACTGGATAGGATTAGGGATATAGAATATGGTCATGCAGAATATGTGCTTTATAAGCACTAATAAACAGCCAACATGTTAATAATAGGCATGCTAATAAGCAACTAGTTAGTAGTGAGAATTGGTCCCTATACTAAAGTATTACCCATTTTTCTTCTGGTAAAAACAAATTATTATTGAAAAAATGTGAGAAGTTCATGAATGTTTGTACTTAATTTAAATTGCCACAAAACATTCTGTATTCTTCTGAAGTTTAATTTACACCAGTTTAGTCCAAGTATGGGAGCCAAACAGACGCTTTATATATTTTTTACTTACCTCTATTGACTTCATGTTTACTTCAATTCCTTCAGCTATGGTGCTCCAATGTGCAGAAGGCCTTGTTTGAGGAGGAAGAGAAAGTCAGAAACCTCTCTCAGAAAGTAAAGGTCCTGGAGAAAGCCAACAATCACCTTAGGGACAAGGTGAAGAACATGAAACGTCTCTTGAGGCAGGCCAAACGTGAGACCAAAGAGCCGGTTCAAAGCTTCAAACAGCTTCACGAAGCTGAACCAGAGTTACCACATCCACAACAGGACACCACCCAGGATCAAAAACCCACTCTCAGGAAAATCCTGCCCAAAAAAGCTTAAGAACAAAAAGCCATTCCTGCAATGGAAAAAAAATTGATTACAGAAAATTACAGTGTATTGGAAGATCTAGGCTAACTTTTCTTTACTGACTTCAGATGGTTTAGACAAATAGCTTTTTCATATAACTGGCTGTATAATATCATCAAAAGCTACAATAGCAAAAAAATGTTTTGACTTCACAATCATTAAAATATCATGATCCTTTATCAAAATTTGAAAATATTGATACATTGCAACTTTCAAACATAACATGACGTTAAAGCCAATAAAATCCACAATTTTTTTTTGTTTTTTTGTGAAAACAAAATCATTCTGACTAGAAGCAGATGTTGTTGTTAATCAGGCAGAGCCTGACAAGATACAGCACAGTGTTTTGAATTTATTTGGACATTTGTTTATATGGAAATACATTTTGGCACAATGTAGCAAAACTGACCTTCAGTCTACTAAATAAATAAATACATACATACTGTACATACATAAATTTAAGAAAATAATCACCCTTTTCCCGTTACTGTAGAAGTCTTTCAGCATAAAACTCCAAGAAACATTTACTGTCGAGTGCAAGACAGACCCAAAAAATCTGGTGTTGAGATTTTGTGTAGAAGTGTTTCCATATGTAAAGTCTTATTTGACCTTTTATGGCTAAAAATAACCTTAAGAGTCAATCTACATGATTTTTGGGATCAGCTTTCCTTTTTACATTTGATTCCAATTTTTCATGTAATAATTCCAAGTTTTGTATTAGTTTCTTATGAGTTTTATAACTGCAAACAGGGTGCTGAGCACTTGATATATGTAATCTTTACTCAGTGACGCTTATCTTAAAGTGAAAATGTACATCATTTAAAGAACAATTTACTGGCAAGGTTTTGAAACAGTTATTTTTGTTAATTTGTTATTTTTGTTTTTATTAATCTGAACTGTCAATTATTGTTTCCTGTTTAACACATTCACATGTATGCCAATGAAAAATTAAATAAATGTCACATTTTCTTTAATTTTTGTCTATTACCTTTTACACATTTTTTTTGTTTGTTTTATATATATATATATATATATATATCATAAAAATGTCTTAAAAGGTGATGTATGTAATTTTTGTCCAAATAATATTTTCTGGATTGATAATGTCCTCACCCTAAATTTTATACAAGTAAGTAAATAAGTTGCTTTGAATAAAAGTGTCTGCCTAATAGTGTAAACATAAATGTCATAGGTGAAGGTAAATGGTAAAGTGTCTTGATTACTTTGATTCATATACAAGCTGTCAAATGTGCTCTTGCCAGGTTATAGCCTGAACTTCATCCAAATGGATATTTTAAAATGATCCAAATTACAGTTTCAACAGGAAGTACTTCAATGCAGGACATGACTATTCATTAATTCATTTAAATGTGATTGATTGTCCCATTTAATTGGATAGAAGAAGGGTTGATATGTTGCATCCAGAATGTACAATATTTAATTCAGTCCAAGACACCTCACTAGATTGAAATTGGATCCATGAGGCTTCTGAGACCTGAGAAAGACATCCTTCTTCTTCTCATGTCAAATCTCGGGAATTTGAAGCCCTTGGAGGAACATTGTTTCCAAACACATACACACACATTAGCCAAAATTTCTTACTCAGACTTAGAATAATTTTAGACCTTACTGATGATACCAAAGGGATCATAAAGGCTGTCTGGTTTTCTCCCTGTATTTGAGAAATGAAGATCATTTATGACTTATCCAATGTGATGCTAAGCCAAATATAAAGTGCAAAGTGAAAATGTTTCCTCAGATCCCAATCTTTCCTCTAAAGATTTTTGAACATATTCAAAGAAAAAAAGAAGAAAAAAATATATATACTTGATCATGGATGTTTTTTTGTTTGTTTTTTTTTTGGCAGATCCGTTGCTTGATTAATTTTTCTCAATGGTATTTCCAGGAGTTTCAAACCCCTTCATTTCCATATGTGTTTGACTGTTCATTAAAAAAGGTGTGTTTGTGTGTGTGTGTGTGTGTGTGTGTGTTTGGGGGGGGGGGTAACTTTGAATGACTGAGCCTTAAAAGAATTTACAATATGTTCTCTTTTGCAATCAACTGAGAAAAACGGATTTTGCGGTAAATATATGAAGTGGAGAAGTGTTTTGACAATTATGGACTTCTCATATACTTCCAAACCAACAACACAGAAATCAAGCGTAGCGTTAGTTCTAGCAGATCACGTTAGTCAAGCTCGCATAAGTTGACTCTCAGCTGATCCCCATCTACCTATAGGAATATGACACCTATCTAAGCACCCATATATAAGGTCCTTCAGTATTTTCAGCAGTTTTCGCATTGCTCAATAGCTAATTACCCTCCTCCATCCCCAACTCCTCCTCTGTCAGTCAGGATTCAGCCTTCTGAGTCTCCTTTGAATCAGACTAATTCTAAAATGTGTACATATATTACTTAACTTAAGTATATGTTCTGTTTACCCTGGGGGTTATCACTGCTCTTGCCCAGAACAGAACCATACCGTCAATCCAAACTGTATGCTATTTGTCAATCATCTTTGACGATAGTGGTCCTGACAGAACTGGCATTTTTAATAATATACAGACAATAAATAACCCTCTTTAAAGACCACTTTTTAAAGCAGTATATCATTGTAGTGCTGCACCCTGCAAGAATCTGTTTTTCTCCATTAACATGCTCCAAAGAAGACATACACACACTGCATTTTCAATATAAACTATGTTCTCAGCCAAGCTGCGGAATAGATGTCTTGACAGTATGGTGTGGTGCATTGATCTTCCTTAGAGACTTTATGCTAATTATAGACATCAGAATCCCAGAAAAAAGGGTGTAATGGCTGGACAAATCAAAAGCAAATATAACAAATAATCCAACAGACCCCTCAACCAACAACTGGACCGGGTTCCAGGATGTTGGTGAACTAAGCCGCAACTAACAACCAGAAGCAGAAAAGGCCTCTGGCTACAGTAGCAGGAAGGACACAATAAGAGATAAGACTGGTTTTACGACCCAAAGGAATTAGGATCATTTTACTCTTACGGAAGGGAAAAAAATTCACTTTTAAACAGGCACACAAGGCCCATAGAAAATAACTTCTTCCCATTAATTCATAGACAAACCTTTCTATGAATGAACATGCATATCCCCAGGAGACTGTGTGTATTATTATTATTTTGTATATTGTATGTTGTATTGTATGTGTTTTATGCATACCTTATGATATAATTATTAGATAATGTATCCCTATTGGTGCCATGTTTGATTTCAAGATAACCCTTGCTTAGTCCACTGAATTTGTGTATACCACATCCTCACAACATGCATTGTATGCTTGTTATATTATTCAGAGTATAAAGTCAAACAAAACTGCCTGCCCACTCTGATCATGCAAACGAGCCAACTTCCAAACAAAGGAACTTTTCCCACTTGAAATTACACTTTTTCACTGGTCAAGCCAAACTCAGAAGATGTGACCTCTACAGAAGTTAATAGGCCGTACATCTGTGACCATGTCTCTTTTCTCCGTTCCGTTCTTGGACTCTTTTTCTGGTTGCTGTTCGAGTGGAAAGGACTGGAGACATCCAGTCTGACTGCAACGCTGTCAACAGGAGTTCAGGAGTCCACTTTGTTACAAATGTGCTGATGGTTTCCTCTCAGGTGGTTAATTGACTCCTTTTCCAAAGCTTCATTCCCTGTTACTCTAACGATTTCATTCATTCACTTACACTTGCCCTTTTCCCCATTGTTACACTCTTTTCCTAAGAAAGCAGGGAGCCACCGCACACAACCACTGCTTAGCCAAACCAATTTATTTAACTTTAAAAAATATACATGTAATGTTTAGTAATCAGTGATACTGATACATGATACTGTGTAGAATGAACTCGCACAAAGATGAAGATGAAAGTAAAAGTCTTTATATAATCCACACACGATAATCCACAACAGGAAGGCTTGAGACACACGTAGACGTTGGGAGAGCAAATGAGAATAATTGACAAGACACACCTGAACATAATGACACAATCAAGGGGAGACAGAAACTAGGTCAAGGAACATGAGGGATTAAATGAAAACAAACTCAAAAGTCCATGAATTGTGACAGTTCACCCCCCTCCCGGAAGGCGCGACCTCGCGCCACAGGGAAGGAAGGATTAGGAGACAGTGGAGGGATGGTGAAAGGCTGGCACAGACAGGCAGGAGGTGGTTCAGGAGGTGGCCGGATAACCGGGAGGAGGACAACCAACAGAGTCCAGGGTGGTGATGACGGAGGCAAGATCCAGGGAGAAGACAGGAGGAGCCAGGGCAGATCAGATGGTGGGAGTAGACAGGGAGAAGACAGGAGGGACTTGGAGCAGGAGGAGCCAGGTGGGACCCAGGCCACAGCCATGAATGCGACCCACGGTGGAGCCGACGGAGGGAGGAGCCATGGTGGAGCAAGGGTTGATGACTCCAGGGGGCCGACCGACAGCGACGGAGCAGGTGAAGCCAAAGGCGGAGACGGAGAGCCCATGAGCCAGGGCGACGCAGAGGATCCGGATGGCCAAGCCGGAGCAGATGGCTCCAGCAACCAAGTTGGAGGCAGAGATGCGGAAGGCCGCGGTGGAGCCGGAGGGACGGAGGGATGAGGCGCAGCCGGAGGAGTGGAGTCCCGAGCCGGCGCATAGTCGATGACTAGGGTTGGGTACCGAACTCGGTACTTTTAAGGGTACCGACCGAATTGCGTCGGTACTACCAAGTACTAGAGCTGCACGATTCTTGATAAATTGAGAATCACGATTTTTTTTCTCAAATAGAGATCACGATTCTCCCACGATTCTGAACTAAACAAAATAATGTGTGACAAAATATTAATTGCTGCAGTCTATTTAAAAGTGTTTAATTTAAATGAATTATTAAACATTTTAATATATAATACAGTATGGCCAGGTTTCACAGACGGGGCTTAGACTAAGCCAGGATTAGATCATAGTTCAATTAAGACATTTAAGCAATTTTTATAAACATGCTTAGAAAAAAACATTACTGGTGTGCATCTTGAGACAAAACAAAGGCACTGATATGTTTTAAGATCAGTCAATGCGAGTTTCTTTCAGTTGAAACAGCTCAGATTTACATTTTTGTCTAGGACTAGGCTTAAGCCTTGTCTGTGAAACCCGGGGTATATGTATTTAAAATATAGTGTATTTAATACACCAACTTTTAGAATTAAAATGATGAAAAATTGGTTTGTATTAATGATTCAATGACTCACTCATACCTCACTTGTTTCATTAATGGATGAATCAGTGTTTTTGAACGAATCTCGAATGAATGATTCAATAATTAAATTTTTTAACAGTCACTTGTCGCCACCTAGTGGCGAAATGATGCAATCGACACAAACGTTATTTGATGCGCCAGTTGCTTTCAAAAGATGAGTGGCTCTATTTTGATCGCTACCATAGACATCAATGTTTGTAGCCGAACTACAAACTTGTATCCCAGTATTTCTATGAATGACTGTAAGACAGAAATAATACTGTGTAGTTGAAAAGTGTGTGAAGCTTTTTCTTACCTAAACACGTTAACTGTCTGCTCTCTGGATCAGCAGCAGCGCAAATGCAGATTTGAATGTTCCGGTATGATTTTTTCAAAGTTTTAATAGACACGGGTGAATCGTTGTCATTCAGAAATTAGATCGTGTGGGTATTTGAATCGAGATCGCGATCTTTTAACGATTAATCGTGCAGCTCTACCAAGTACCGATTCACATTAAATCATTCGGTACCAAATTTCGGTACCTGAGAATGCATTTGGGTGCATACGAGTGAGAGAGACAGAGAGAGAGAGAGAGACCCTGTGACATGATGGCACATAGAAATATGGCACATAGTCTTAGAGTTCATACTTGACTAACTGGAGCCCAGGTCAGGAAGCAGACAGACTGGCTAAACCGACCGTCTGCTAGCAGCCTCACGTCACAGAAGTCAGTTAATTCTCAGCACATAGAGACTCCTTCACCTAGATATCACACTATAGAGACTGTGTCTGTTCCCCGAACTAGAAAATACAGAAAATGTCAAAACCAATTTATGAGTAACCATTTAATTGATGTTCGACAAATAAAAAATGTTTACAATACACAGAAACAATTGATAAAACTTGGCTTACTGAATATCAGGTCCCTTTCTACAAAAGCACTTTTTGTAAATGATTTGATTAATGATCATAACCTAGATTTGCTCTGTTTGACAGAATCATGGCTAAAACCAGATGTTATTTTAAACGAGTCTACCCCCCAAGATTACTGTTACAAAAATGAGCCGCGTCCAAAAGGCAAAGGGGGAGGTGTTGCTACAATTTATAACAATATTCTCAGTATTTCTCAGAAGACAGGCTTTAAGTATAACTCCTTTGAAGTAATGGTGCTTCATATAAAATTATCTAGAGAAAAAAGTATTAATGATAAATCCCCCGTGATGTTTGTACTGGCTACTGTATACAGGTCACCAAGGCACCATACAGATTTTATTAAAGAATTTGCTGATTTTCTATCAGAGTTAGTGCTGGCTGCAGATAAAGTCCTAATTGTGGGTGATTTTAATATCCATGTTGATAATGAAAAAGATGCATTAGGATCAGCATTCATAGACATTCTGAACTCTATTGGGGTTAGACAACACGTTTCAGGACCTACTCATTGTCAAAATCATACTCTAGATTTAATACTGTCACATGGAATTGATGTTAATGGTGTTGAAATACTGCAGCAAAGCGATGATATATCAGATCATTATCTAGTCTTGTGTAAACTCCATATAGTTAAAGCTGTAAATTCAACTCCTTCTTACAAATATGGTAGAACCATCACTTCTACCACAAAAGACTGCTTTGTAAGTAATCTTCCTGATTTATCTCAATTCCTCAGCATATCCAACAGCTCAGAACAACTTGATGATGTAACAGAAACTATGAACTCTCTCTTTTCTAGCACTTTAGATACAGTTGCTCCTTTACGCTTAAGGAAGATTAAGGAAAAGAGTCCAACACCGTTGTATAATGAGCACACTCGCACTCTAAAGAGAGCAGCCCGGAAAATGGAGCGCAGCTGGAGGAAAACAAAACTAGAGGTATTTCGTACAGCTTGGCGGGAAAGTACCCTATCCTACAGAAAAGCTTTAAAAACTGCTAGATCTGATTACTTTTCGTCTCTTTTAGAAGAAAACAAACATAACCCCAGGTATTTATTCAATACAGTGGCAAAATTAACACAAAATAAAGCATCAACAGGTGTTGACATTTCCCAACAGCACAGCAGTAATGACTTTATGAACTATTTTACTTCCAAAATTGATACTATTAGAGATCAAATTGTTACCATGCAGCCGTCAACTATATTATCACATCAAAAAGTGTACTATAGATCCCCTGAGGAACAATTCCACTCATTCTCTACTATAGGAGAGGAAGAATTGTATAAACTTGTTAAATCATCTAAACCAACAACATGTATGTTAGACCCTATTCCATCTAAACTACTAAAAGAGGTGCTTCCAGAAGTCATAGATCCTCTTTTGGCTATTATTAATTTGTCATTGTCATTAGGATATGTCCCCAAAAACTTTAAATTGGTTGTTATTAAGCCTCTCATTAAAAAAACACAACTTGACCCCAAAGATCTAGTTAATTACAGACCGATCTCGAATCTCCCTTTTCTGTCAAAGATATTAGAAAAGGTTGTATCCTCACAATTATATTCCTTCTTAGAGAAAAATGATATCTGTGAGGATTTCCAGTCAGGATTTAGACCGTATCATAGTACTGAGACTGCTCTCATTAGAATTACAAATGACCTGCTCTTATCATCTGATCGTGGTTGTATCTCTCTATTAGTTCTACTGGATCTTAGCGCTGCGTTCGACACTATCGATCACAACATTCTTTTGAATAGACTAGAAAACTTTGTTGGCATTAGTGGAAGTACATTAGCATGGTTCAAATCGTACTTATCTGACCGCCATCAATTCGTAGCAGTGAATGAAGAGGTATCATATTGATCACAAGTGCAGTATGGAGTTCCTCAAGGCTCAGTACTAGGGCCGTTACTTTTCACGCTTTATATGTTACCCTTGGGAAATATCATAAGGAAACACGGGGTTAGCTTTCACTGTTATGCTGATGATACTCAGCTCTATATTTCTTCACGGCCTGGTGAAACACACCAAATTGAGAAACTTATGGAATGCATAGTCGATATAAATAACTGAATGACGAGTAATTTCTTACTGCTAAATTCTGAAAAAACAGAGGTGTTAATTATCGGACCTAAAACCCCCACAAGTAATAACCTAGAACACTGTCTAACACTTGATGGCTGCTCTGTCTATTCTTCATCATCAGTCAGGAACCTAGGTGTGATATTTGATGGCAATCTCTCCTTTGACAGCCACGTTTCTAGCATTTGTAAAACTGCATTTTTTCATCTTAAAAATATATCTAAACTGAGACCTATGCTCTCAATGTCAAATGCAGAAATATTAATTCATGCGTTTATGACCTCAAGGTTAGATTTCTACAACCTCTACATTTCACTACTGATTATACCCTGTATGATTGTGTATGTGACAAATAAACAAGAACCTTGAGATTATTGTAATGCTTTATTGGGTGGTTGTTCTGCACGCTTAATAAACAAATTACAGATGGTTCAAAATGCAGCAGCTAGAGTTCTTACTAGAACCAGGAAGTATGACCACATTAGCCCGGTTCTGTCAACACTGCACTGGCTCCCTACTAAACATCGTATAGATTTTAAAATCTTGTTAATTACTTATAAAGCCCTGAATGGTTTAGCTCCTCAGTACTTGAGCGAGCTCTTATCGCATTATAGTCCTTCATGTCCGCTGCTTTCTCAAAACTCTGGCCATTTGATAATACCTAGAATATCAAAATCAACTGCGGGCATCAGATCTTTTTCCTATTTAGCGCCCAAACTCTGGAACAATCTACCAAACACTGTTCGGGAGGCAGACACACTCTGTCAGTTTAAATCTAGATTAAAGACCCATCTCTTTAACCTGGCTTACACATAACACACTAATACACTTCTATTATTCAAATCCGTTAAAGGATTGTTAGGCTGCATTAATTAGATCAACCGGAACCGGGAACACTTCTCATAACACACGATGTACTTGTTACATCGTAAAAAGATTGACATCTACGCTAATATTAGTCTGTTTCTTTCTTATTCCGAGGTCACTGCAGTCACCAGATCAGATGGAGGATCAGCACCTCCTCTACAGCTCTGAACGTCAGCGGAGACCAGGACACCTAGATGAGCCCCAGAGACAGACCCCCAGTGAGGACCCCGTCACCTAGACAGCCATCAGGACAAGACCTCGGGAACCAGTTGAGCCCTTACAATCTGACTTTGCAGCAGTTGGAATTGAACTGCTGTGTCGTCTGGCCAGAAGAGAAATGGCCCCCCGACTGAGCCTGGTTTCTCCCAAGGTTTTTTTATCCGTTCTGTCACCGATGGAGTTTTGGTTCCTTGCCGCTGTCGCCTCTGGCTTGCTTAGTTGGGGACACTTCATTTCCAGCAATATCGTCGACTTGATTGAACAGAAACTTTTTGAACTGAACTGAGCTGGACGATGCCATCAATGAATTCAATAATAAAATGCCTTTAACTGAAAATTGAGTGTTTAATCTTGTCATTTTACATTATTGACACTATTTTCCCATTTTGATATTGTGCAGTTGCTTTGACACAATTTGTATTGTTAAAAGCGCTATATAAATAAAGGTGACTTGACTTGACTTGACATGATGTCACCCCTGCAACTCTTTCAAACACAACACACAGGGCAAACCGAAATGTTCTGAAGTGTGCTTACATTTCTAGAGTCACATGGTTTCCGCGAAAACACGAACAGGAGTCCATTCATAAAAACGGAATTGAATCTATAGCGCGGAATGCCACTGAAGTCATCAATTTTTGGATGAATAAAAGAAGGTCTGTCACTTAATTTGAATCGCGATATAAACTAGTGTATGTGAATATTAAAATACAAAAAGACGGTTTAAATATGAATCCTGCATGTTCCGTTAGCCTCGGTATGTATGAATGGTGGAGACGCGGTTTTGTTTACTGCACAAATACCGAAGCACACGTGAACTTGCGGTGATTTTCGGCCTCTGCATCTCACTACACGACGACATGAACACATGAACTTACGGGCTGTGAGTCACTTCATGAGAATTTTACCATTTCATTTGTGAAAACTAGCATCATATCATACTGTATACACACAGAAACTTCACGGCAACCTGTCAAAATAAAAGTGCGGGGAGATCACGTGACCCTTCGACTTCGATGCACGTGTAGTCTTTCGCTCTGTTGACTTTGTCAAATATTTTATTATCCTGTCAGTAAATTCCGAACCACTTTGCATCGGACCCATCATGAATACTTCAGCAGTCAAAGGCAATCGGAAAAGAGAGATTGCAATCGCCAATAAAGAAAAAATTCAAAGATTCCACCATCTCCAGAGAGGATATCGACGATGCTATCGCTAACGGTATCACGCTAGCATTTAAAGAACAGCAAAGCACTCTGGATTCAGTTGTGACTTCGGCAGTAAGAGATGCGGTGGACTCGGTGCTGATTCCAGCATTGCGCGAACTGCGTGAGGACATACAAGCGACCAACAAGTCTGTTAACCTGTTAACATGCACCAGGACGCCAGCGCACTGAAAGCTCTTTGTTTGCTCATGTCATTGTTTTCAAATCGATAAAATGAAACTGGACAACATTAATCTTGACAAACTATATATCATTTTGAAGGTCTAAGCCTCAAGCATCGACGACAGATCGCTGTTTTTCGATGGAAAGCTTATAAGGAATGTATTTGCTAAATTTGTGTAAGCAGTACACATCAAAACATGTATAAAAAAACCGCAGTACAAACCAGATGTAATTTCACCACCACCAACGCATCTAATGTTCTCTCCGAGATTCCATGTTCCCTAACGAAAGTTAGCCATGGTTTTAACACGAAAAAAAAAAAATCATGGTTCTTATAGCCATGGTAACCGCATATATATTAACCATGGTTTTGTAACTTCAAATAATAATATACAAAGAAGTATTAAGATAATATTTTTGTGATTATAAAAACTAAGCCAACAACAGCCTTTAAAATGACTTAAAATGCATTATATAAAAACAATGAGGCAACCCTGCTGAAAAAACAATAGAACCATCACAGAAAATTCTAATACCATCACAAATGAATCACATATACCATTACAAACATTACAAACCATCCATTTTTAACCATTAAAACCCATTAAAAAATGGTTTTCTGTAGTGTGTTTTGGAACATATTATTGTGTGTTATAGGATTTATTGGTTTTAACAAGCCACCAATAGAAGGTGACCAATTACCAGAAGAGACCAACAGGGTCCATTACAGTTTCCATTAAAACCAATACAAGTCCCATTATAACCAGTAAAACCATTACAAATTCTGTGATGGTGTCTATTGTTTTTGTTTTTTCAACATTATATGTTATAAATGCCTGTAAAGGCGCCAAAGGCCTGGTAATTGCTGCTGTTACACATACAGGACGATCATATCCTTGTTTAATAGGCTATTGACCAAACATTTCATTCAAATATCCATATAATCTTTAATTTCTGGTCACCTTTTTGCTATAGATGACACAGCCTCTATAATTTCTTCAACAAAACCATGTGGACATCACAACCCTTACAAAAATTAACCATGGTATTATCGTAGTAAAACTGCTTAATTTTCTTTTGTGTGATTTCTGAATGCTTGAGATCAAAAATCAATCAGACAACAGTATTAATAAAATAATAGCTAGCCATAGGTAACTGTCTGTAACTGTCTAGCTACAACTGTAATTTGTAAATAATACAATTTAATTACAATTTATTTATTTATTTACTTTTATATTTTATTAAAGTTCTATTTTGACCCCTATAGTAGATGATTTTTTTTACTTCCATAATATTTGAGGAAGGGGCACAACAATACAATCCTGCTTAGGGCACCCATTTGGCCAGCAGCGGCCCTGGTTACATACATAACTGGGATGTTTTCTCACTTCATCATACTCCTTGTATTTCAAACCACATGCCACATGTAGGTCAAAGCAAGAAATTTACACCAAGCTGTAAAAAAAAAAAAAAATAAAAAAAATAAAAACCTTCCACAAACATATAGCTGTAAATTAAACATTAAATAGAGATGTTTAGAATGCCTGTGATTTTGTTTCGCAACATTTTTCTGTCACACTTTATTTTAAGGTCCAATTCTCATCATTAACAAACCATTAACTACAACTTTTGCTTCAATAAACTCCTAATTTGCTGCTTGTTAATAGTAAGGTAGATGCTAAGTTTAGGTACTGGATAGGATTAGGGATATAGAATATGGTCATGCAGAATATGTGCTTTATAAGCACTAATAAGCAGCCAACATGTTAATAATAGGCATGCTAATAAGCAACTAGTTAGTAGTGAGAATTGGTCCCTATACTAAAGTATTACCCATTTTTCTTCTGGTAAAAACAAATTATTATTGAAAAAATGTGAGAAGTTCATGAATGTTTGTACTTAATTTAAATTGCCACAAAACATTCTGTATTCTTCTGAAGTTTAATTTACACCAGTTTAGTCCAAGTATGGGAGCCAAACAGACGCTTTATATATTTTTTACTTACCTCTATTGACTTCATGTTTACTTCAATTCATTCAGCTATGGTGCTCCAACGTGCAGAAGGCCTTATTTGAGGAGGAAGAGAAAGTCAGAAACCTCTCTCAGAAAGTAAAGGTCCTGGAGAAAGCCAACAATCACCTTAGGGACAAGGTGAAGAACATGAAACGTCTCTTGAGGCAGGCCAAACGTGAGACCAAAGAGCCGGTTCAAAGCTTCAAACAGCTTCACAAAGCTGAACCAGAGTTACCACATCCACAACAGGACACCACCCAGGATCAAAAACCCACTCTCAGGAAAATCCTGCCCAAAAAAGCTTAAGAACAAAAAGCCATTCCTGCAATGGAAAAAAAATTTGATTACAGAAAATTACAGTGTATTGGAAGATCTAGGCTAACTTTTCTTTACTGACTTCAGATGGTTTAGACAAACAGCTTTTTCATATAACTGGCTGTATAATATCATCAAAAGCTACAATAGCAAAAAAATGTTTTGACTTCACAATCATTAAAATATCATGATCCTTTATCAAAATGTGAAAATATTGATACATTGCAATTGTCAACCACAACATGAGGTTAAAGCCAATAAAATCCACAATTTTTTATTTTTTTTTGTGAAAACAAAATCATTCTGACTAGAAGCAGATGTTGTTGTTAATCAGGCAGAGCCTGACAAGATACAGCACAGTGTTTTGAATTTATTTGGACAGGTGTTTATATGGAAATACATTTTGGCACAATGTAGCAACACTGACCTTCAGTCTACTAAATAAATAAATACATACATACATACATAAATTTAAGAAAATAATCACCCTTTTCCTGTTACTGTAGAAGTCTTTCAGCATAAAACTCCAAGAAACATTTACTGTCGAGTGCAAGACAGACCCAAAAAATCTGTAAAGTCTTATTTGACCTTTTATGGCTAAAAATAACCTTAAGAGTCAATCTACATGATTTTTGGGATCAGCTTTCCTTTTTACATTTGATTCCAATTTTTCATGTAATAATTCCAAGTTTTGTATTAGTTTCTTATGAGTTTTATAATTGCAAACAGGGTGCTGAGCACTTGATATATGTAATCTTTACTCAGTGACGCTTATCTTAAAGTGAAAATGTACATCATTTAAAGAACAATTTACTGGCAAGGTTTTGAAACAGTTCTTTTTGTTATTTTTGTTTTTATTAATCTGAACTGTCAATTATTGTTTCCTGTTTAACACATTCACATGTATGCCAATGAAAAATTAAATAAATGTCACATTTTCTTTAATTTTTGTCTATTACCTTTTACACATTTTTTTTATTTGTTTTATATATATATATATATATATATATATATATATATATATATATATATATATATATATATATATCATAAAAATGTCTTAAAAGGTGATGTATGTAATTTTTGTCCAAATAATGTTTTCTGGATTGATAATGTCCTCACCCTAAATTTTATACAAGTAAGTAAATAAGTTGCTTTGAATAAAAGTGTCTGCCTAATAGTGTAAACATAAATGTCATAGGTGAAAGTAAATGGTAAAGTGTATTGATTACTTTGATTCATATACAAGCTGTCAAATGTGCTCTTGCCAGGTTATAGCCTGAACTTCATCCAAATGGATATTTTAAAATGATCCAAATTACAGTTTCAACAGGAAGTACTTCAATGCAGGACATGACTATTCATTAATTCAATTAAATGGGCTTGATTTGTCCCATTTAATTGGATAGAAGAAGGGTTGATATGTTGCATCCAGAATGTACAATATTTAATTCAGTCCAAGACACCTCACTAGATTGAAATTGGATCCATGAGGCTTCTGAGACCTGAGAAAGACATCCTTCTTCTTCTCATGTCAAATCTCGGGAATTTGAAGCCCTTGGAGGAACATTGTTTCCAAACACATACACACACATTAGCCAAAATTTCTTACTCAGCCTTAGAATAATTTTAGACCTTACTGATGATACCAAAGGGATCATAAAGGCTGTCTGGTTTTCTCCCTGTGTTTGAGAAATGAAGATCATTTATGACTTATCCAATGTGATGCTAAGCCAAATATAAAGTGCAAAGTGAAAATGTTTCCTCAGATCCCAATCTTTCCTCTAAAGATTTTTGAACATATTCAAAGAAAAAAAAAACATATACTTGATCATGGATGGTTTTTTTTTGTTTTGTTTTTTGGCAGATCCGTTGCTTGATTAATTTTTCTCAATGGTATTTCCAGGAGTTTCAAACCCCTTCATTTCCATATGTGTTTGACTGTTCATTAAAAACGGTGTGTTTGTGTGTGTGTGTGTTTGTGTGTGTTGGGGGGGGGGGGTAACTTTGAATGACTGAGCCTTAAAATAATTTACAACATGTTCTCTTTTGCAATAAACTGAGAAAAACGGATTTTGCGGTAAATATATGAAGTGGAGAAGTGTTTTGACAATTATGGACTTCTCATATACTTCCAAACCAACAACACAGAAATCAAGCGTAGCGTTAGTTCTAGCAGATCACGTTAGTCAAGCTCGCATCAGTTGACTCTCAGCTGATCCCCATCTACCTATAGGAATATGACACCTATCTAAGCACCCATATATAAGGTCCTTCAGTATTTTCAGCAGTTTTCGCATTGCTCAATAGCTAATTACCCTCCTCCATCCCCAACTCCTCCTCTGTCAGTCAGGATTCAGCCTTCTGAGTCTCCTTTGAATCAGACTAATTCTAAAATGTGTACATATATTACTTAATTTATAAGTAAGTTAAGTGACTTATAACTTAACAATATCTGCAATACATTTGTTGGTTCTGTTCTGTTTACCCTGGGGGGTTATCGCTGCTCTCCCTGCTCTCATCCATGCTAGGCTGCATGGATGCGCAGGGAGTTCTTGCCCAGAACAGAACCATACCGTCAATCCAAACTGTATGCTATTTGTCAAACATCTTTGACGATAGTGGTCCTGACAGAACTGGCATTTTTAATAATATACAGACAATAAATAACCCTCTTTAAAGACCACTTTTTAAAGCAGTATATCGTTGTAGTGCTGCACCCTGCAAGAATCTGTTTTTCTCCATTAACATGCTCCAAAGAAGACATACACACACTGCATTTTCAATATAAACTATGTTCTCAGCCAAGCTGCAGAATAGATGTCTTGACAGTATGGTGTGGTGCATTGATCTTCCTTAGAGACTTTATGCTAATTATAGACATCAAAATCCCAGAAAAAAAGGGTGTAATGGCTGGACAAATCAAAAGCAAATATAACAAATAATCCAACAGACCCCTCAACCAACAACTGGACTGGGTTCCAGGATGTTGGTGAACTAAGCCGCAACTAACAACAGAAGCAGAAAAGGCCTCTGGTTACAGTAGCAGGAAGGACACAATAAGAGATAAGACTGGTTTTACGACCCAAAGGAATTAGGGTAATTTTACTCTTACTTAATTCACTTTTAAAGGAAAATGCCACTGTTTTTCCATATTCCAATATGTTCTTCCCTCAACTTAGACGAGTTGATATGTACCTCTCCCGTCTCAGTCCGTGCATTTAATCGCTCCAGCGCGCGGCACCACTATGCTAGCGTTTAGCTTAGCACCATTCATTCCTTAGGATCCAAACTGGGATGAATTTAGAAGCCACTAAACACTTCCATGTTTTCCCTATTTAAAGACGGTTACATGAGTAGTTACACGAGTAAGTATGGTGACACAAAATAAAACGTGGCGATTTTCTAAGCGGATAAAAATGATAACTATAATGTGTGGCGGAAGAACACTTCACAGCACTTCGACCTCGGCGCAGTAACATCATCACTCCTGAAAACTCCCCCTCTCCCTCTTCCGTCAATACAGCCAACGTGGCCTGCACTATCACTATCAGGGAGAGGGAGAGGGGGAGTTTTCAGGAGTGATGATATTACTGCGCCGAGGTCGAAGTGCTGCGAAGTGCTCTTCCGCCACACATTATAGTTATCATTTTTATCCGAAGTGTTTGGTGGCTTCTAAATTCATCCCATGGGAAATTCATCCTAAGGAATGAATGGTGCAAAGCTAAACGCTAGCACAGTGGTGCAGCGCGCTAGAGCGATTAAGTGCACAGACTGAGACGGGAGAGGTACATATCAACTCGTCTAAGTTGAGGAAAGAACATATTGGAATATGGAAAAACGGTGGCGTTTTCCTTTAAACAGACACACAAGGCCCATAGAAAATAACTTATTCCCATTAATTCATAGACAAACCTTTCTATGAATGAACATGCATATCCCCAGGAGACTGTGTATTATTATTATTTTGTATATTTTATTTTGCATTGTATGTGTTTTATGCATGCCTTATGATATAATTATTAGATAATGTAACCCTATTGGTGCCATGTTTGATTTCAAGATAACCCTTGCTTAGTCCACTGAATTTGTGTATACCACATCCTCACAACATGCATTGTATGCTTGTTATATTATTCAGAGTATAAAGTCAAACAAAACTGCCTGCCTACTCTGATCATGCAAATGAGCCAACTTCCAAACAAAGGAACTTTTCCCACTTGAAATTACACCTTTGTCACTGGTCAAGCCAAACTCAGAAGATGTGACCTCTACAGTAGTTAAAAGGCCTTACATCTGTGATCATGTCTCTTTTCTCCTTTCCGTTCTTGGACTCTTTTTCTGGTTGCTGTTCAAGTGGAAAGGACTGGAGACATCCAGTCTGACTGCAACGCCGTCAACAGGAGTTCAGGAGTCCACTTTGTTACAAATGTGCTGATGGTTTCCTCTCAGGTGGTTAATTGACTCCTTTTCCATAGCTTCATTCCCTGTTACTCTAACGGTTTCATTCATTCACTTACACTTGATTGACACACTGACAGTTCGATTGCTTCAGTCTGTTGTGCTGCTGTGCGGTTTGTGATTGTAGCTCTGCTTTTTTATTGAATCTTTACCTTACTTTCACTCTGTTGTTTAAAGTGATAATATATAACTTAATTCCCACCATATTTCTGGTATTATCTATCAAACTAATCTGATCGTTCGCTTTTAAAACCGCGAGTGCAGCGCGTTAGCGTTCGCTAGCCGGATAGCTTGTCACTCGCGGTTCCATTCGCGTTGCTATTCGCGCCTATTATTGTTTTCTTTTTTCTCGCTCCGTTTTCATTTCTCTCTCGCTCCGTTTTTCACGAGTTCATCAAACAACAGTGGTAAGTGGTAAGTGGAGTGGTAAGTGGTAAGTTAAGTTGGTATCATTCATCAATCACGGTGAGTAATGGCTTCTTCTCCTGCTATTGTTATTTGCACTGTCTGCCACATGTATAGTTTATCTCTCTCTGTCGGCGATGAGGGATACACATGTGATAAATGCAGGGAAATAGTTAGGCTGACAGAGAAGGTTTTAGAACTAGAGACACGCATCCAAACTTTAGTTGAGGATAGTAAGAATGTGAGGGCTGTAGATACTGCTTTGGATGTGACTAGCTCAGGGACTCCTGTACATTGTTCGGTTCCGGCATTAGCGCCTGTGCAGCAGGGCAACTGGGTGACTGTGAGGCAGCATAGTCGTGGGTCAAAACACCGCTCTTCCGTTCCGATCAGAACATCAAACAGGTTCTCCCCACTCAGTGATGCACCCACTGAGAAACCTGGTGAAAGTGCTCTAGTTATTGGCGATTCTATTGTACGGAACGTGAAAATAGAGACACCAGCCACCATAGTCCATTGTTTACCGGGAGCCAGAGCGCCTGACATCTTGGCAAATTTAAAAGTGCTGGCTAATGCTAAACGTAAATTCAGTAAGATTGTTATCCACGCCGGCGCTAATGATGTTCGACTTCGCCAGTCGGAGATCACTAAAAGTAATGTTAAAGAGGTGTGTGAACTTGCAAGTACGATGTCAGACACTGTAATATGCTCTGGCCCCCTCCCTGCTTACCGGGGTGATGAGATTCATAGCAGACTGTCATCATTAAATGGCTGGATGTCTAAGTGGTGCCCGCAAAACAACATAGGTTTTATAGACAATTGGACGAGTTTTTGGGGCAGACCTGACCTGTTGAAAAGAGATGGTGTTCATCCCTCCTGGGGTGGTGCCGCTATTCTCTCTAGAAATTTGGCACATAGTCTTAGAGTTCATACTTGACTAACTGGAGCCCAGGTCAGGAAGCAGACAGACTGGCTAAACCGACCGTCTGCTAGCCGCCTCACGTCACAGAAGTCAGTTAATTCTCAGCACATAGAGACTCCTTCACCTAGATATCACACTATAGAGATTGTGTCTGTTCCCCGAGCTAGAAGATACAGAAAACGTCAAAAACTATTTATGAGTAACCATTTAATTGATGTTCAACAAATAAAAAATGTTTACAATACACAGAAACAATTGATAAAACTTGGTTTACTGAATATCAGGTCCCTTTCTACAAAAGCACTTTTTGTAAATGATTTGATTAATGATCATAACCTAGATTTGCTCTGTTTGACAGAAACATGGCTAAAACCAGATGAATACACTATTTTAAATGAGTCCACCCCCCAAGATTACTGTTACAAAAATGAGCCGCGTCCAAAAGGTAAAGGGGGAGGTGTTGCTACAATTTATAACAATATTCTCAGTATTTCTCAGAAGACAGGCTTTAAGTATAACTCCTTTGAAGTAATGGTGCTTCATATAAAATTATCTAGAGAAAAAAGTATTAATGATAAATCCCCCGTGACGTTTGTACTGGCTACTGTATACAGGCCACCAGGGCACCATACAGACTTTATTAAAGAATTTGCTGATTTTCTATCAGAGTTAGTGCTGGCTGCAGATAAAGTCTTAATTGTTGGCGATTTTAATATCCATGTTGATAATGAAAAAGATGCATTAGGATCAGCATTCATAGACATTCTGAACTCTATTGGGGTTAGACAACACGTTTCAGGACCTACTCATAGTCGAAATCATACTCTAGATTTAATACTGTCACATGGAATTGATGTTAGTGGTGTTGAAATTCTGCAGCAAAGCGATGATATATCAGATCATTATCTAGTCTTGTGTAAACTCCATATAGTTAAAGCTGTAAATTCAACTCCTTCTTATAAATATGGTAGAACGATCACTTCTACCACAAAAGACTGCTTTGTAAGTAATCTTCCTGATTTATCTCAATTCCTCAGCATATCCAACAGCTCAGAACAACTTGATGATGTAACAGAAACTATGAACTCTCTCTTTTCTAGCACTTTAGATACAATTGCTCCTTTACGCTTAAGGAAGATTAAGGAAAAGAGTCCAACACCGTGGTATAATGAGCACACTCGCACTCTAAAGAGAGCAGCCCGGAAAATGGAGCGCAGCTGGAGGAAAACACAACTAGAGGTATTTCGTTTAGCCTGGCGGGAAAGTACCCTATCCTACAGAAAAGCTTTAAAAACTGCTAGATCTGATTACTTTTCGTCTCTTTTAGAACAAAACAAACATAACCCCAGGTATTTATTCAATACAGTGGCAAAATTAACAAAAAATAAAGCATCAACAGGTGTTGACATTTCCCAACAGCACAGCAGTAATGATTTTATGAACTACTTTACTTCCAAGATTGATACTATTAGAGATCAAATTGTAACCATGCAGCCGTCAGCTATATTATCACATCAAATAGTGTACTATAGATCCCCTGAGGAACAATTCCAGTCATTCTCTACTATAGGAGAGGAAGAATTGTATAAACTTGTTAATTCATCTAAACCGACAACATGTATGTTAGACCCTATTCCATCTAAACTACTAAAAGAGGTGCTTCCAGAAGTCATAGATCCTCTTTTGGCTATTATTAATTCGTCATTGTCATTAGGATATGTCCCCAAAAACTTTAAATTGGCTGTTATTAAGCCTCTCATTAAAAAACCACAACTTGACCCCAAAGATCTATTTAATTACAGACCGATCTCGAATCTCCCTTTTCTGTCAAAGATATTAGAGAAGATTGTATCCTCACAATTATATTCCTTCTTAGAGAAAAATGATATCTGTGAGGATTTCCAGTCAGGATTTAGACCGTATCATAGTACTGAGACTGCTCTCATTAGAGTTACAAATGACCTACTCTTATCATCTGATCGTGGTTGTATCTCTCTATTAGTTCTACTGGATCTTAGCGCTGCGTTTGACACTATCGATCACAACATTCTTTTGAATAGACTAGAAAACTTTGTTGGCATTAGTGGAAGTGCATTAGCATGGTTCAAATCGTACTTATCTGACCGCCATCAATTCGTAGCAGTGAATGAAGAGGTATCATATCGATCACAAGTGCAGTATGGAGTTCCTCAAGGCTCAGTACTAGGGCCGTTACTTTTCACGCTTTACATGTTACCCTTGGGAAATATCATTAGGAAAAACGGGGTTAGCTTTCACTGTTATGCTGATGATACTCAGCTCTATATTTCTTCACGGCCCGGTGAAACACACCAAATTGAGAAACTTATGGAATGCATAGTCGATATAAAAAACTGGATGACGAGTAATTTCTTACTGCTAAATTCTGAAAAAACAGAGGTGTTACTTATCGGACCTAAAACCCCCACAAGTAATAACCTAGAACATTGTCTAACACTTGATGGCTGCTCTGTAAATTCTTCGTCATCAGTCAGGAACCTAGGTGTGCTATTTAATAGTAATCTCT